>MCJB01030804.1:23138-73369 GCA_002018475.1 Nicotiana obtusifolia
GGGATAAAACATTTTGCAAACATCTTCAGGAAAACAGTAAAGCACCCTTTAAGTCATATGCTCCTCTGATACGATAATTCAGTTTCGTGAGTTAATTATCCCCTTTCTTATGTATTTGCCTGGTTTTGGGTGAATCCGTAATTTATTCAAATGATCTTTAAAAAAAAAAACTGTTGCATTGTTGTAAGAACGCACTTTCAAATAGTTTTATGTTAGTTAAACTATGTATATTGTGTCCGCTTTGTCTTTATTTCTTACTCTTAAATCCAACTCTCAGCTCGATACTTATTTTGTACATGCTATTTTCCAGAATCTTTTAAAAAATATTTCAGCAGGTTTGGAGGGACAACTGATTGTGTAATAATGATGGATAAGGTCTCTGGAAGGCCGCGAGGATTTGGATTTGTAACATTTGCTGACCCAGAAGTTGTGAATAAGGTTTTAGAGGAAGACCACGTCATAGATGGTAGAACGGTAGGATTTTTGAGTGGGAGTATCTTGTAATGTCATTTTTCTTTGGTTTATTTGGAAGTTTTGTATTTAGTAAATTTACTATGATTATTGGATCAGGTGGAAGTGAAGAGGACAGTACCTAAGGAGGACATGCAAGTTAAAGGAGCTCCAAAAACAAAGAAAATTTTTGTCGGCGGTCTTCCATTATCTTTAACCGAAGGTAAAATTCAATACGAGTTCTTATTGTCTGTGATCTAAAATAAATGTTTTTATCCTGTGATTCATTGCAGATGAGTTGAAGAAATATTTTTCTTCTTATGGCTATGTTCTGGAGCACCAAATCATGCTGGACCGCGAGACTGGTCGGTCCCGAGGCTTTGGCTTCGTGACTTTTGATAGTGAACATGCCATTGAAAAAGTTTTAAACAATGGCCGTATGCATGAAATCTGTGGCAAACAAGTAAGTCATGTGGACTCTGTATTAATCATGATTAATTATCTCTGTGTTACTTGTGTGAAATGAAATATATACAGCTCTGACATTTTGACATCTTCAGGTTGAAGTTAAGAGGGCTGAACCAAAAAGAGCTGGTGCTGAACATGCAAACGGGAGCAGGCAGCATCTTGGTGGTAGTGGCTCGAAATCATACAGTGGCTTTGGTGGGTCTGAAGGAGGGTTTGGTGGTGGATATGGTGGAATGATGGGTAGAGGGTATGGTGGATATGGCGGACATGGCGGCTATGGTGGTTATGGAAACATTGGAGCAAGTTATGGTGGGGGTGCTGCAGGATTTTACTCTGGGTATGGTGGATATGGTTATGGATTTGGGTTTAGTGGACCTATGTATGGGGCAGGTGGATACGGAGGCACTAGCTCTGCGGCTCTTGGTAGCTATGGTGGTCCCACTGGGTATGCTGGCGGTAGAGGATATACAAACGGTGATGGTAGCTGGTATGGTGGGGCTAAAGGCTCCGTATCTGGCAATGCTAAAGGGTATGGTGTTGGTGGTAGCACTGGAGGTGCTAAAGCATATGGGAATGGTGGTGCTTCAAGCAGAAGGTTTCATCCCTATCAGAAGTGAGACCTTGCTCGCGAGTCTGGAGTTGCAATTGCTTTGACTACTGCTGGCGGGTGCGAGCTAGGTGTAAAATCTTTGTTGCTGAGTTTGTTTCCTTGTGTGGCTGATGATTTTCAGTGAAATGTTGTCAGCTTATTTTGATTAAGCCTCTGTAGATGTACTAGCATATTGGTTTTGGGAGAAGGATAGTATAGTCTTTTGGCTTAACTTTTGGAAGTTGTTTAATCATCTCTGTGTTAGGTCAGGATAGAAGTTACAAACTTTGTTCTTCTGGTGGCGCACTCGGATATGACTGCTTCTGCTGACGGGTCTCTTTGCTTAGTTGGTAAATTAGAGTATGTTGTCATGGTCCGCCACATCATCATGCCACATAGGTGCCACTTGGCATATATTTTTTTCCATATGGAAGGATTACATAAGTTATGGACTAGCTCATGGTGGAATATTTTAGAACTATAGAGAATTTCGTTGGAAAAACTCTAGTTATTTATGGATTTAGTAGGAAGACTCTTTTTGGAAATCCTTGGAATGTTTTAGTCATGTAGAAAATTTTGGAGGGTGTACTTATTTCTAAATATGGAAGGACTTGTAGATTAATTATCATTTACACACTAGCCCTTAGGTGATTAGTATAAATAGGGGTTTTTTAATTGTAATTCATCAAGCAAAACAATCGAAGTTCTCTCTAATACAAAAATTTCATGGCAATTCTCTTGTGTTCTAACATTCCTTAGCGATCTTGAGTGTGGTAAGGCTGACTTAGCATAGTAAGAACGTGAGTAAGTTGTGTAAGATCGTGAGCGAGTTATCGAGTGCCGCACGTGCGCTTAGTTCAAGATTAAGGACGTGACAATGTGCTATAAACATTGACACTACTCTGAGAAGTCTCACTTTTAAGTTGTATATGAAAAATGTGTCTGAGCCAGTGTCTTATGAATTGAATGATTGCATAATTTTGCAAACATGAACCTCTTTTGTAATTTTTGCTAAAATCCTACTTTTGTTATGTAGCCTCTAGTTTAGAGCATAAAAGATAAGACCTTTGCAATATCGTCACTAAGGGCAAATCCTACAGATTTCTTACCTTGGTGATTTTAGTAGGTGTAAGAACAATATTTGGTTGAAGCTTTAAAAAGTATTTGAATTGAAATTAGAAAAGAGTATTTGAAAGTTAAAACTTACTCCGGTACATAATTAGTTACTTTTTGGCCTTTTTATTTTGGTTTAAAATAATTATTCTTTTTACATAATCAAGAATAGATTAACTATACTTTTTCAACTTTGCCCTTATTTACATATTGCAATATATCAAGTTAACAAATGTAAATTTTAATTAAGGGTAATTTAGTCAAGATACATTATTTTTTATGAGTTAGTATTTTCTTAAGGGATGTGCCAAAGGGCAAAAAATTATTTATTATGGATCAGAGGGAGTTGTATCTTATTTTTAAAATATTTTACCGATATTTCAAATATTAAATTTGATAGCCAAATGTAGGATATTGAACTCCTCTGATCCAAGCAGCCAATGGTTTATTAGGCAAATTAGTGATTTAGGGGTCGTTTGGCAGGCTGCACTAAGTAAAATAATCCCTGTATAAAAATTTAATATGTCCAATATAATATTTAGTTGCTCAATTCAATTTATGCATATCCAATACATGGATTACTTATACCTCATAGGAGGGCTTAGTTAATATCAAGGAAACTAAGGAATTACTAATCCCTGCATTAACTATATCTGGATAAGACCCTATAATTACTAAACCGCCCATCAAACCCTTTTATAAAATTTCTTTATATATAGAAAGAAGAATGTTTAAGGGTATAATTGTAAAGAAGTGTACAGTTTTAAACCAAACACAAGCTTAAATTATACATTACATAGCTAATTTTTAATATAATGAACCAAAAATTTAATAAAAATAATTTCTATCACTGCAATCCCTGCCTTACTAATTACTCTGCATTGCTTGTGTTTGTACCAAACAAGAGATAGCGAAAGGACAAGCGTCTGTTGCTGATAACAGCAAGGCCATACCCTGAAGCTCACAGAGTAGAGAAACGACAAATTACAAAAAAGAGGAAGAAAAAGCGAAGAATGGCCAAAACATTGATGCTTTAACCCAATTGCAATTTCGAAATCCTATCTACTGCACTCTTCAATTCACCTCCAATTTCTACGCCATTAGCAACCATGGCAATGTGCTCCACTTTTTGTCCCCGTGTATCTGCTCACCTAAATTGCAAATCCTTCGCCTTTTCCCGAGTTAAACCCCCTCGCTTCTTTGTTTCATTCAAGGCTTTTTCTTCTCAAACTTCTGCTTCGACTTCCAAAGGTACATTCTTCTTTGTTTTGTTTTTTCCGTCCGATTTTCATAACATGTATCGAGCTTCTGTTTCTCTAGTTTGAAATTGTTTGCCATTCTGTGAAGATTAATCTATAAGTACTCGCGTTGGAGTTTAATAAATTTATTATAAAATTCCTATTTGCTTTTCTGGAATTAAGATATTATACCCTTTTGTTTATCTCCTGCACTAAGTGTCCAGAAAGGTAGACTATCTAAGACACAACTGGAATTTAATTAAGCCACTAACATGGCTCTGCATTTCTCTCTTATCGCATTGGAATTTAAGTTGTATATCAATCACCGCTAGTCAAATTACGTGAATTTGGGTGTGCAAACTATACTGGCTGCTGCTTCTGGCTGTAGTGTGATTATGTAGCAATCTGATAGATGTAGAAATGGAATGAGGAAGCTTTTTTCTTCTTTTTTATTCGTTTGGTGGTTCTGGAGTGGGCACGAACCAATTTTAGATTTTGGTGTATTTTGTTAAGCATTACCCCCTGTTTTATATAATCTTAAGCAAAGGCATCTTATTGTCGTTAGAAAAATTGAAGGTCTTCAGGACTTCTGGATATATAAAGCTCTGATAAAAATTGAAGCTGTTATGCAAAGCACTAAGATATCCGGGCATTTCTCTTGATCCTTGCACCTGAAAGTAAGACGACAGTATTCGGGCAGCATGGCACCATGTTAATGTGCTATTTTACAACTGACAGAAAGTTTAGGTGTTGCATTTTGTCTGATTGGTGTTTTAGTTTGTCTGCAGCTGATGATACTCCAGCAAGCATTGGATTTCTAGGTCTTGGAATTATGGGCTCCCCTATGGCGCAAAATCTCATAAAAGCAGGGTATGATCCAATTATTCCTTGATAGACTAATTTAATGGATTTCAATGTGCTTTCACTTTGTGAACTTCATGAATCACTGGAAAGCGTTTATTTTTATCTTCATACTCATCATCGTTGTTCTTCCTTAACCAGCAGAATTATGATTATCCTAAACTGGTGATCTTTCAGAAGCATATGTTGATAATACAAAAGATGTTCAGAGCAGATACACTTTTTTGTCTGGAGTAGTGAAACATGATTGTTATACTAAAACACCTTCTTTTTCTTCCGAATAAATCAAATATCAAACTCTAATCAATTTAATGTATTTGTGGTTCTCATGCTGCAGACGTGACGTGACAGTTTGGAATAGGACCAAGAGCAAATGTGAACCCCTTATCTCCATGGGTGCAAAGTAAGTATATGCCAATTTTGCTTTAAACTGGAGACTTGTGTTCGGTTGAGATGGCATCCTGGAAATGTGGGTTTAAACTTATAAAATAAACCAGCAATGACGCACCGTGTGAACTCTATGCTAATGCTTGTCTGGCCATGTATCAGATCTCGTAAAGTTTGTCAACTACTGTTACTTCTTGCGCTTATTGATAATTTGCATTTTAAAGTAACTTGAGGTTTTTTTGCTGCAGATACAAGTCCTCCCCTGAGGAAGTTGCAGCATCTTGTGACGTCACATTTGCCATGCTTGCAGACCCTGAGAGTGCAGTGAGTTTTGAGTTTATTGTGTGAATGTGTGCATCTTTCTATATACTTGACAATTCTAGTCAGCATCTTGATAGTATTGCGTTGTTTTTCCAGATGGATGTTGCTTGTGGAAAATATGGAGCTGCAAAAGGAATGGGTCTAGGAAAAGGGTATGATTTGCTTTGTCTCTGCTATGGAAACTGTAAAGTTTGGACATTACTGTTGCATCTTTAGCACTGAATGACACGTATAGAATTCTGATAAGTGGTTGGAGGAAATTTTTTGTAAGCATAACAGGGTTTGGAAGTGATTCTTTTTTTCCTGGTGTTAGATGTCTGGCTTAGTTATATCTAGAACCGTGTGGTTATGATAGTTAATGATGCAAGAAATTCGAACAAGAAGAAATGCAAAGTTGCCTGTTCTTTAGAGGAACTAATTACAAGTTACACCATCGTGACATGCTCTAAGTCAATCTTTTATTCAAATGCAAAGTTGGTAATAAAATTATCCTAGTGATTTTATATATTTGTTAAAATAGATATTGCATTTGCTGGACGCAAGTTTCTTTGGTTGCTTTTCTATGTCTTTCATACTGCTATCTGAATTTCATTTATGGCTTTGCACTCTGGTATATGTAAATGCAGTTATGTAGATGTTTCTACAGTTGATGGTGAAACTTCTAAACTAATCTGTGAGCATATCAGAGCTACTGGAGCTCATTTTTTGGAGGTGAAATTTTCCTTCTCCTGTTAAGCATTGTGCATATGAAAGCTATTACTTCCAGTATATGACCCCACTGCTCTCCGGGGCCAAAAGAAAATGAAATAACAACAAAATATTGTCTTGTGTTACATCAAGTTGAATAATGTCCCATATTTCTTCCAATTTGTCGAAAAGGCTCCAGTATCAGGGTCCAAGAAGCCAGCAGAAGATGGACAGCTAATATTTCTCACTGCAGGTGAAGCTTTTCCCTTCACTATATTTGAGTTATTGGCAATGAAATATGCATGTCATAAATATTGTTACATGTTCATAATAATGAAATTAGCTTGCGTTTATTCACTCCTATCTTCTTCGTTATATCATGATTAATGATCCTAATATAGATGCAACATCTACCCGTCCCCCTCCCCCTAATCCTCACCCACACAAGACTGTATTTCTGAAGTTTGACTATAATCTTGTTAGGCTACTCTTAGTTCACATTTTATGAAAATGAATACTAGTTTTAGAAAACAAAGATGGGGTTGATACTGTAAACTTAGTAGCACGACACAGATTTAGGAAATTAGGAGGGAGCCTCTGAAGTTCACCCTTTAATTTGTTCTCCCTCCATTTCATTTTATTTGGCAGTATTACCTTGTTAG
Organism: Nicotiana obtusifolia; assembly: GCA_002018475.1. NCBI lineage: Eukaryota > Viridiplantae > Streptophyta > Magnoliopsida > Solanales > Solanaceae > Nicotiana > Nicotiana obtusifolia. The sequence goes on from MCJB01030804.1 coordinate 29,915, forward strand.
TCCATTCCAAAAAGAATAACACCTTACGAAACAATTTAACTTGTACATCTCATTTTAGCTAATATTGACATGCTTTTAGCCACAAAAATGTTATGGCACGTTTAAGGCCACAAGTTTCAAAAATCTTATACCGCACAATATTATGATATGTTAAAGACCACACGTTCCAAAAATCTTTATTTCTTTCTTAAATTTTGTGCCAGTTAAACTACGCATGAAGGCGTAACTAATTTGGATTACTTGAACTTTATTCATAAATAGGACAACCTATTATTTGACAAACTACTGATTTTTAAATTTTTCACATAATACCTTATCTATATAGTATACAATGAATTATAGCCACAGGCAATGCATGTACCTCTCTAATTTTGACAAAAATTGTTTAGTCCAGTTCTTGAGACTATCAAAGAACAAGAATTAAGTCCAAACCATGGCTGCAAACCTTTCAGGTGACAATGTGCTGTATGAAACAGTTGCTCCACTGTTGGATATCATGGGGAAGGTCTCATTCTGCCCTTCACTGAATGATGCAACTCTTTCCATCACCTAATATTTTCTTTCTTTATCTCAGTCAAGATTTTACCTTGGTGAAGTTGGTAATGGAGCTGCAATGAAACTTGTCGTCAATATGGTTATGGGAAGGTTCAATTTTGGAATTCTTTCTCATCTCTTCGTAGTTTTGTTCAGTCTAACTAAAGCAAATGTCAACCTTTCTTTCACAAAAAAATTTGCAGTATGATGGCCTCCTTTTCTGAAGGATTAGTACTTAGCGAGAAAGTTGGACTTGATCCAAGTGTATTAGTGGAGGTACTTCCTGATAAAACAAATAGCTTACTTTTGAGGCTGGCCCCTTGTGAATATGTTTCTTGCATCACTTTATCTTCTTGATGGTTTATAAATTATCTTGCACAATTTCTGTTCTTTGCCTAGTCACAAATAACTCGTCTAATGAAGAGAACAATGTAACTAGAAACATGTTTTGTGCTCTTTAGGGTTCCTGAACTGCATTTTGGTAGTGACAATGTTGATAATTTCCCAAACACTTATCTTTTTAGATTTCCGAGGAAGATTGGAATTGTCGATTGAAGTTGCTGAGACTTTACCTTTATTAGGATAAGATTAGGCCAACAATAAATATAAAAGTGAAAAAAAGAAAAAAGAAAAAGAAAAAGAAAAAGAGAGAGGTTATGTCCATGACCATGCTATTTGCTGAAAACGGATACTTAAAGGATGTTGAGTAGCATCTGTGAGGCTGTTGAGTATGGAAAAGTTATAGAGATGGTTACTTAGTGAAATGACTGAACTGGCATAAAAATAGCTCCATGAGTTTCCGGACAATGCATGGTGTGAAAAAGATTTAAAATTGATAATTGCGCCCAAGTAAAAGTAAATGAAAACATATACGTGAATCCTTAATTGATTTGCTGATATGAAATCAACTCTTCTTCATTTTAATTTCAAGTACGTACAGAATTTACACAGGGTAAAGACTTACAACTTTCTTTTTGCCTCTTATATGCAAGGAGGACTTCATCCTCTCAACAATGACATCTTCAAAGGATTTCCTAGTATAAGATGCTCACAAGTTGCATTGAACTTAGAAAAACGTCTAATATCTGTTACTAATTTTTTCACCACGGTTATGCACAGGTGATCTCTCAGGGTGCTATTAGTGCTCCAATGTATGCCATGAAAGGTCCTTCAATGGTTAAATCTTTGTATCCGACAGCGTTTCCTCTGAAGCATCAGCAAAAGGTTTTCTAACATTCCGAGACTGCCTACTGCTACTGTCTGCAAACTAAATGTTGTTTTCTGACCAGAAAATATGTTTGTCTCAGGACCTTCGTCTAGCTCTGGGTTTAGCTGAATCTGTTTCACAACCCACTCCAATTGCTGCTGCAACCAATGAACTTTACAAGGTTGCAAAATCTCATGGTCTCAGTGACCAGGACTTTTCTGCAGTAATTGAAGCATTAAAAGTGAAATTACAACACCAAACTTAAAGCAGTCTTTCCTGGATAATCTATGGTATTTCCTTCACAAACCTTGGGTGTAATATATCCACCATGATACGGTAAAAGTTTTTGGTTCACAACTAATTTTTTCATTGTTACCCATCTTTAAGGGTTTTACATGTATACCTCCTCCTTTCACTTCTTTATTATATCTTTCTGGGTATTTTTTTCAAACAATGTGATAATTTGTAGTCGGATGAAGGCACTTGTGAGCTAGTTTCCCTTTAATATTTGGATGTATTAGAACCTCTGTTGGCTTGTTTAATTGATTCGTACGTAATCCGAGAGCTTCATACGTGGGATTTATTTGGCAAAGGAAAGTCAAGGGAAAAGGTGGTAGCTATTCTAGCAAGTCTTCTGTGGAGGAGTAGCACTAGGCTAGTAACTTATTACACTAGTCTCGATTCCTCAAGGTTGTACGAGCTGTAATAGTAGTAGAAAAACCTCCCGTATCGCCTTGAAGTTGTATGCTCCATTTATTATCGAACTGAAAAAACAGTTGTGCTCTATAGAATCGTCATTTCTACCATAGCAAAACCCATCTCAGTAGACCATTCATTTGATATTGATGTCTTACTTTTTTTAATTTGTAATTAAGTACTTTGTATTCATGTTATTTTGCAGTTTTTAACTACAAGAGAAGATCTTACTCCATCATATGAAGTGCCTCAACTAACCCATAGAGTTCCAATTATCAATTTCAACACCATTTAAGATTTAACACGATTTGTGATTAAGTACTTTGTAAAAGAACTCATATTATTGAAATATCACAATGAAGTTGAACAATCGCAAAGATAGTTGAATGAGTTGATATACCAACTGCGACTTACTTGGGATATGAATAGTTATTGTTATTATTATTATTATAATAGTTGTCATCTTCAGAATACCTGTCGGTCCTACTAGAAGTGGGGCAAAGTTTATTCTTAGAGCTCGGTTGGTAGGCTGTACTAAGTAAAATAATTTCTGTATAAAAATTTAATCCGTTCAATATAATGTTTGGTTGCTCAATTCAATTTATGCATACCTAATACATGGATTACTTATACCTCATAGGAGGTCTTAGCTAATACCAAGGAAATCAAGGGATTATTTATATCAGGTTTAACTATACCTGGATAAGACCTTGAAATTACTAAATCGCCCTTCAAACCCTTTTAATTTTTAATATTTAAGGGTATAATTGTAAACAAGAGTTTGTACAGTTTTAAATCAAACACAAGCTTAGATTATACATTGCATAGCTAATTTTTAATACTATGAACCAAACACTTGATAAAAAATAATCTCAGCACTACAATCCTTGCATTACTAATACATGCATTATTAATACTTGCATTAGTAATCCATGCATTACTTGTGTTCGTACCAAACGACCCCTTAGTACTTTGATCTAGTGGCAAGAACGCAATATATGATGTGTGGGTTTTAATTCTGATGCATATAGAATTACGGTATTTAATTGGAGAAAGGTAAATAGACATAATCAAATCTTCACCGAATTTTAAAATTCCACTTGCCAATAAATTTAAAAAAAAAATGTGGGACTAGCTATAAAATATGGTTGAGAACTTGGTGGAACAGTAGGAGCTTTTAAGTACTTATATGATATCATAACTGATATGGTCTCCAATGCCTTTTCCCATACCCACCCTAACTCCCTCAAAATGGTAAGTAGAATTTAAAAAAAGGAAGAATAAGAAAACAAATCCCTTTGGACTTTGTGGCAGAATTAACATGGTTGAAACAGTAGGAATCTATTTGGTTTGGTTGGTAGATGGTTTCAATGGATCAGTCAAACTAATCGATTACTCCTCATATTCTATAATTTTTCTCCCCGAATATTCTGTTTCCGACATTTGTCCACGTTAAAGCACTTTTCACTTTTCGAGTTTTGGGTCCTTTTTCACCCCTCCCATGTACTTGTAATTTACCTCGCTTGAGGTAAATTAATTTGTATTCCAGTCACCTAAGGTCTATTAAAAGAGAAATCGCTTCCTAACATGATTTTCATAATTTAAGGGATTGTTACTGCACAGTTACAAAGAAATGACCGAAGTTTGAGGAGCGTACGAGAATAAAAATATTTATTTTTTGTGTGAAAATTCGAATGTTATCTTTCAATTATTTAGAAAATCTATGAAAAGTTGTCGTTGAGAAAATATACGGCGGAACGGCTTCCTGACCATTTAAACTTGTAGGATATTTGAAAGTCGATATATGAATTTTAATCTTTCTCATTCGAACACTCGAACTCTTGATTCCCTTAACTAATAAACACATTTGACCGTTGATCATTGCCCATATGGCGTCAGTTAGTCCTAATCGGCCTGCTGCGTGAGGAACACGACGCACATGAGCGTGAAAGCCCTCTTCCCCACACCAACGGTCCAAAATGGGTTGTATTTAAGTGAGTTCTTATTCATTCCCTGTAAAATATATTATTCATTATATAGAATCTGAAGCTCCATTTAATTTTTTTTTTCTTTTTCCAGACCGTGCAAATGATGCAAAGTCCTATATTTGGTCATTATGGAGTTGAAACTAAGTTTTGTATCACTTGGAAGCCAACAAATCCAGGAATAAGGTTTTATAGGTGCTCAAGTTATGGTCAAACCAATTCTTGTAATTTTTTAAAGTGGTTTGACCCACCTCTTCCAGATCACTACAAATAAGTGATTTCAGGGCTGTTACCAAGCATTAGAGAGAGACATCGACTACAGCGCGGGAAGAGGGTGAAGATAATTGTAACTTCAATTGTTGTATTAGCACTAATCATTGTAATTTTCTTCTTAGTCTAGTTAGCACTAATCATTGTAATCTTCTTCATAACCCTATGTACAATGATAATGAGAAAATGTATGATGAAATTTTGTGGAATGAAAAACAATGTTTGACATAAACAAACAGACATATATAAAAAAACCAAGTTCGATCAGCCTTCTTGGTTGACAAAATTAGCTACTGAAAGTTGACTAGTAGCAGAAACAGTTTGAACATTGTGTCAAAATTAAAGCCATACTTAAACATCCATAGTTAACCTGCAAATTAAGTTCTGCAACTAACAGACTTAAGTTATCACAAAAACAAATATATAGATCATTATGGTTGAAAGTAGTTGATGTTTTGCTGAGATTGGCTCAAGTTGGGACATGCAGATTGGCTTGGTTGATATGAGGAATGGACTTGAGATTGGCTAAGGCTTGCTTGAGTTTGTCTTCTCCTCAACTGTTGTTGAAGTTTCCTTTGTGTTATAGCATTTCTTCCTTGCCACCTTAGTCCAGGTGCACTGTATCCAAGATCAATATCGGTCTCCCCAGCATCCACTATTTTTATAGGAGCAGAAAGTACCCTATCTCTTAATCCACACTGCATAGAAAGTCAAATTAGCACCCAAACTACTAATATCTAAATAAAACTCCAAATCCAAATCACTTACCCTTTCTATCATTGTCCCTGAATCACTAAACAAGATACAAAATCCAGCATTTCTTGGTCTTCCTCAAAGTCCAGTAGCTCTTGGCCTTCCTCTAACACTAGATAGAATATCCTCAGAAGTCAGTACTTCAACTAGTTCCATGTTCCTCGAATGGATCTCTTAGTTGTTGAGAAGGTTGCCCAAAAGCGGTATATAAGACGAATTCCTTATATACCCTGGAAATAAATTTTCAGAAACCATTTCCAACTGGAAATAAATTTTTAGAAACCATGTTTAACACTTTCAGAAAACCATTTCCAACTGGAAATAAATTTTCTTGCAAGCAGGAACAAAGTATACCCTACTACTGTATCTTCTTGGTTGAGGGCTATGTACCCTATCTTCTTCAACTGCTTCATCATCTGTATCCTCACTACCTAGATCTTAACTGTCCATATATTACTCATCCCCTCCCAACTTCCCAGCATATTTGGAACCCCTATCCTTATACATGTCTTTAAAATCAGGGTCTATACCTACAGATCCACCAGGTATCTCATTAGTATTAACTTTACTAGATCTTAATTTACTACTCTTTTCATTCACTTTAGCCTGTCCAGCAACAACAACTTCAGGTTCTAGATCACTTGTCTCTCCAAGAAAATCCTTATAAGCGCCATAGAATGGCACATCTATATCATCATCATTATTAGAAATAACCTCATAATCACCATCCTCACTCTCAGAACTTCCCTCATCACCCTCATCACCCTCAAAATCAGTTTCTAAATGAAAGTTGCAGATTTCACCTTTATCTTCACTAGACTCTTGTGTATCCTCTTTTGTGTTCTCTTCTATATCAGCAACCCTCTCTTTACCCTTCTCATGAGTGTTATCGCCCCTTTTTATATCATTGTTAGGTGAGTGTGCTGCCCTAGCATTAATATCACTTGTTGGCCCATGTGGCATTTCACTAAAGCCACATGGTTGAACATCAGTGGGGCCCATATTTATACCACTACTACTCAACATTTCATCTAGGTCTAAATCAACACATGGTGTATTAATTGTGTGACATAGATGCACATCAATAAAATCTACATCCTTAAGGTCTTTACACAAAGCTAATACATCAGCATCATATTTCAGAAATTGAAATTCTCTTTTTTTATTAATTTTACGTACATATTTATCTACTGTTAAGTACCCCATTTACAACCTCAGTGTCAGCTTGAAGAATAACTGGCCAGATTTGCCCATTTACATACCTCATAAATGGGTCAGTTACTAACCACTCTAGATGATGAAACTGTAATTTCACATATACAACCATTGAAACCTATTAAAAAAAGGCGAAGCCAAATACACTTAAACCCTAAAAAGCCATAACTTTATCACAGCGGGAGACAATAATATTTTGATATGCAAAAAAGCGCTAATTTTTTAACCCTAAATGCTAGATCAGTTATGAAAAAGACAAAATCCCTAAAGTAAAGTTAAGATTCGTCTGTTTTCTCCAAAAACTCTAATTTAAAATCTCAAATAACAACAAATATTTTATGCATGTAGACAAAAAATAGCTTTGACTTCACAAATCATTTCATAAGAAATTAGATGACGAAAAGAGAAAATGATATCAAAAGAGACAAAATCCTTAAAGTAAAGTTAAGATTCGACTGTTTTTCCCAAAAATCCAAATTTAAAATCCCAAATAACAAATAATTTGTGCATACAGATAAAATATAGCTGACTATCACACATTATTTCACAAGAAAATATAGGACAAGAGAAAACGACATCAAAAGAGACAAACTAACCTTCAGATCCTATAACGTCACTGAAACCGAAAGCACAGACCAAAATAAGCTCGATTAGAATGAGGAACAAGTAATAAATGAAAATAAAATAATGGGTGAGTGATTATGATCGATTTTGGAAGGGGACGACTAATTTTTCAGGCCATTACAAACCTGGTTTAAGAGGGAAGGATTTGGTTAGAGAGAGGTAAGAGGTAAAGTGAGTGACTTTTAGTTGGTCTAAGGAATAAAAAGGGGGGATCCTGGGTTTTGTTTTCGCGCCCTTGATGTGTAACAAATTCATTGATCATTTGCTGACTAGATGGACACGTCTGTGTATGTGTAACACATGCACGTAGGCTCAATGGCTAGATATGTTTATTAGTTAAGGAAACCATGAGTTCGAGTGTTCAAATGGGAAATTTAAAATTCACGTATCAGCTTTTAAAAGCCCTACAAGTTTAAGTAGCCAGGAAACCATTACGCCAAAATAAATTGATACCAGTGGATATGAAGTATGAACCCCTTTTTCACTTTCAAGATCTGTTTGCTAGATCAAAAGTGGTTCTTTTACAGCTAAAAGATCAAATCAACTTTGACATCAGAATTTCCATTCGAAATGAAATGGTGGGTCTGAAGATTTAATTTCAACAAAAGTTAACGAGTAATAAAAGTTAAGGATATCAACTGTTGCAATCCAAGGACGAGGGAAATTGTCTGCTAATAAAGGAGTTTCTTTTGTGAGCATTGCTGTAAGATCTAATATCATACAATGAATTGTACCTTCTAATATATAGAATGTCCTTTTCTGATGATGAAATTCATACAAATGGCAGTATTTCTCTTGGTCTTAGCTAGGCATGGCTTTGAAATATCACAAGGAGTAACTCTCAATAGTTGCGGAGCCATGATTTTATATTAGAGATGTAAAAGCGGGTACTAATTATTTGTTGGTCAAAAATGATAAAGAAATATAAAGTACTAATATTTTTTAATTTTTCGACGCGAATTCGAATTTAGTCGGATCCAATATGAACAAGGACACCTGGTGGAAAACCAGAAGTAAAAGAGTTTAATTTGAATTGAGTGGATATTTAAGGTAATTCTTGTTGGTAAAATCCTTTTCCTTCTGGGTAAATCTGATTCATGTGATTGACGGATTTCACACACTCAAACACAGTTGGTTTGTCACTCTTCATATTCCATCATTTCATTAAGTCGATGTTGCAATCATGATTTATTAAATAAATATCTAAGTAAAAACTTTCCTTTCTAATAGATTCATTTTCACAATTGTAGATAACATTAGACTGCATTTATGAGCTGCACTATCAGATTACATGTGCAAAAAAAGTTGTCGAGTCGTATAAGAAACATCTAAAGGGATAAATGTATTAGACTGTTATAAATAATATTAAGAGTAAATGTACATGTATTATGAAATTATTTGGGAGCAAATTATGGTCAAGTGGTATGGCCTTCAACAAGTGGCAGGGCCTTTCATCAAATGTCAAAACTTTTAACAAGTAGCAAAATCTTTTCAAAAAATGTCAAAACTTTCAACAGTGACAAGATTTTCAACAAGTGGCAAAGCTTTTTCAACAAGTGTCAAGACTTTGAACAAGTGGCCAAATCCTTTCATGCAAAAGTGCCTGTAAATACGCCCAAACACTTGAAGAATAATATGAAGAAAAGTTTATTAATTATTTCCCTCTAAATTCCTTTTGTTTTACTTTATTTTCTATAAATTCGTAACATGTTATCAGCACGAGACTCTACCGTCTCAAGGATCTTTGAGAAGACTAAGGTATAAATTTTCTCCTCTTTTAATTATGACTGATATTATGAAAAACAAGTTTGTTACCCTTGAAGTTTCGGGCAAGAACTATATGTCATGGGTGTTGTATGTTGAAATCCATTTAGAGGCAATGAGTCTTGGAGACGCTATTAAAGATAAAAATAATGCATCTACCCAAGATTGTGCTAAGGCGTTGATTTTCTTGCGTCATTACCTTGATGGAGGCTTGAAAATAGAATATCTCACAGTCAAAGATCCACTTGTTTTGTGGAATGGCTTAAAGGAAAGATATAACAACTTAAAGTCGATCACACTTCCACAAGCACGATATGATCGGGCTCATTTAAAGCTCCAAGACTTTAACTCTATTTTTGAATATAATTCTGCGATGTTCAGAATTACTTCTAAATTGAAACTATGTGGAGATAGTATCATTGACTATGATATGCTTGAAAAAATGTTCACAATATTTCATGCCTCCAATATGGTTCTGCAACAGCAGTACAGAGAGAGATTTCAAGAAGTACTCTGAGTTGATTTCTTTTCTCCTTGTGGCTGAACGAAAAAAATGACCTGCTCATGAGAAATCACAATAATCGACCCACTGGGTCTACACCATTGCTTGAAGTGGATGAGGTGTATTCCCATTATGCTAAGCATGGAAAAGGTCGTGGCTAGGCTCGTGGTCGTGGCCGTGGCCAAGGAAGAAATTTTTCAGGCATTAATCATCCTCCAAAGAAAAATAACCACCAAAAGTGAAAAGGAAAAAATGAGAAGCCAAAGGCAACGGGTTCAGAAACTGAATACTATCGTTGCGGTGGAAAAGGGCATTGGGCAAATATTTATTGTATACCAAAATATTTGGTTGAGCTTTATCAAATATCTCTAAATAATAAAGGCCCAAAAGTCAATTTTGTCTGTGACAATAAATTTGACATCACCTACTTGGATGTGGCAGACTTCTTTGAGCACGCTGATGGAAAAATAGATCACTTGATCGGTGATGGATCCGTGGTCAAAGATGATTGAGTAGTTTAGTTTTTATTTTCGTTTATTTATAGTAGCTAGTGAATAAACATCATGTAATCATAGTTCTTTGCGTGAGTAGTAGTTATTATTATCAATTAGTATCATAACCAGAGTTGCTCGAAATTGCATTAAAAGGTCGTGAATGAATCATTAATTTAACTTTGTTTCTTTTTCCTTTTTCTCTGAAATACTAATGTCTATTCGTATATTTCTTTTGTATGTCAAATGATGAGAAGCAAATATGGATACCTCACAAAGCAAACTTAGATCAAAGTTTAACTGTAGAAATATTTGTTTAATTGATTCATGTACGCACATATAATATTCAAAGAGAAGAAATATTTCTCTCATTTAAGTATGTGCAAGGCAAATTTTACTATATTTTCTAGTTGTAGTAATCTAATTGAAGGCTCTGGAAGAGCTACTATAACTCTGCCTAGGGAATAATGCTTATCATAGATAATGCAATGTTCTCCTCCAAGTCCAAGAAGAATTTGTTGAGCTTTAAAGATATCCACCGAAACAGATATCATATTGAGACAATAGATGAGAATAATCTTGAATATCTCATCGTTACCAAGATTGTCCCTGGCGAGAAAAAGGTTATTGGGAAAATTCCATCTTTATACTATGGCCTGTATTGGACAAGAATTAGTGCAATTGAGGCATATTCTATCGTAAACCAAAAGGTTACCGATCCCAATACTTTTGTACTTTGGTATGATCGATTGGGACATCCTGGATTAATTATGATGAGACGAATTATAGAGAACTCAAATGGGCATCCATCGAAGAATTAAAAAATTCTTTTAAATAATGAATTTTCTTGCACTTCTTGTTATCAAGGCAAGTTAATTATTACACCATCACCAACAAAGGTTGGGATTTAGTCCTCTTTGGAACGTATACAAGGGAATATTTATGGACCTATTCACCCACCTAGTGGGTCGTTTAGATATTTTATGGTCTTAATAGATGCATCTTCTAGATGGTCTCATATGTGACTATTGTCATCTCGCAATCTTGCAAATGCCACAAATAATTCGATTACGGGCACAGCTCCCTGATAATCCAATTAAGTCTATTAGACTTGATAATGTTGCTGAGTTTTAATCCCAAGCATTTAATGATTGTTGCTTATCAATTCGGATAAAGTGGAACATCTTGTAGCTCATGTTCACACTCAAAATGCCTTACAGAGTCTTTGATTAAACGTTTGCAATTGATAGCAAGACCGTTACTCATGAAAACAAGGTTACCCACTTCTATTTGGGGTCATGCCATTTTGTGGTGCAACAATGCTAGTTCATCTCAGACCGGCAAATTATCATAAATATTCTCTAGTGCAATTAGTTTTGGGTCATGAATCTAATATATTCCATTTAAGAATTTTTGGGTGCGCGGTATATGTGCCTATAGCACAGCCATATCACACCAAGATGGGTCCCCAAAGAAGGGTAGGAATATACGTTGGGTTTGAATCGCCATCTATTATTCGCTACCTTGAAACATTAAGGGGAGATTTGTTCACTGCTCGATTTGTAAATTGTCGATTCGACGAGACATTTTTTCCAAAATTAGGAGGAGAAAATGGTGAAACCAAACGATAATTTTGTGGAAAAATCTATCACCGTCTCATCTAGATCCACGTGCCTCTATTTGTGAAAAAGAGGTGCAAAAGATTATCCATTTGCAGAAAATAGCAAATCAAATGCCATATGCATTTACGGATCTGAAAGGATAACAAAATTACATATCCCTGCAGAGAATGTTTCAATCCGTATTGATGTCCCTATTGGACAATCTTCAAGTGTCATAGCTAATGAATCAAAAGCACGCCTAAAGCGTGGCAGACCATTGAGTTCTGAGGATCGAAATCCTAGAAAAAGGAACACAAATGATCAAGATGACACTACGAAAGAGTCTCGTGAAGAAATCCACGATTTAACCAATCCTAAGATTCATGAGGAAATCACTGAGCCTGAGACTCAAGAAAATAAGGAACTATCAATAAATCCAATCGATATTGAGACCGATTTGAATCGACTGAATATAGTGGTGGATTATGTCTTTGCATAGCTTTATGCAAGATAATGAGAATTTTGAACCTCAATATGTTGGAGAATGTCAACAAAGACGTGATTGGCCAAAATGGCAAGAAACAATCCAATATGAGTTGGATTCACTTGTGAAACGTGATGTTTTTGGGCGTGTATTCCAAACACCTAGTGGTGTTAAGCCTATTGGCTATAAATGGGTCAATGTAAGAGAAATGAGGTACAACGATATAAGGAACGCCTTGTTGCACAAAGATTTTCACAAAGGCTTGGTGTAGATTATGAAGAGACATATTCACTTGTTATGGATGCAATAATATTTTGTTATCATATTAGTTTTGCTCTCCATGAAAAACTAGGCATGCATTTAATGGATGTGGTTACAGCCTATCTTTATGGCACACTTGATAACGAAATATACATGAAAATTTTCGATGGATTTAAAATGCCTGACACACATTCAAAGTCCCAGGAAATATTTTAATCAAAATTACAAAAATCTCTGTATGGTCTAAAGAAGTCAGGAAGAATGTGGTATAACGGCCTCAGTGAGTATTTATTAAAGGAAGGTTATATAAATAATACCATTTGTCTATGTGTTTTTATAAAGAAAATAACATCGGAGTTTGTTGTACTTGCCGTATATGTTGATGACATAAACCTTATTGGAACTCCTACAGAACTCCAAAAGGTAATTGATTACTTAAAGAATGAACTCGAGATGAAAGATCTCGAAAAGACAAAATTATGTCTCGGTTTGCAAATTGAACATTTGGCAAATGGAATTTTTGTTCATCAATCTGTCTACATAGAAAAGGTATTGAAATGGTTTTACATGGATATAGCACACCCATTAAGTATTCAGATGGTTGTTCAATCACTTGATGTGAATAAGGACTCATTTCGACCTCAAGAAAAGAAAGAAGAGCTTCTTAGTCCTGAAGTACCAATCTTAGTGCAATTGATGCACTAATGTATCTTACTAATACTACAAGGCCTGACATAACTCTTAGTTAATGTCTTAGCAAGATATAGCTCTGCTCCTACAAGTAGACACTGGAATGTAATCAAACACATATTGCGGTATATAAAAGGGACTACCCATATGGGCTTATTTGATGGCAATGATTGCAGTCCCGATATTATTGGTTGTGCCGATGCTGGATATATATCTGACCCACACAAGGCTCGATCTCAATAGGCTATGTGTTTACATGTGGAGGCACTGCCAAAATCGCCTTGGTAAGCTATTGCCTCACCAACTAGCTAATCAGAAGCGAGCCCCTCCTCGGGCGGATTTCTCATTTTGCTCCTCAGCCTACGGGGTATTAGCAGCCGTTTCCAGCTGTTGTTCCCCTCCCAAGGGCAGGTTCTTACGCGTTACTTACCCGTCCGCCACTGGAAACACCACTTCCCGTACGTATGGTTACCTGATGCCATGGATGGGCCTACTCCCATTTCGACTCTTATACATGCTGCTACTATGGTAGCGGCGGGAATTTTTCCTGTAGCTTAGCTTCTTCCTCTTTTCAGAATTATACCTTACATAATGTATTTGATCTCGGTAATAGGAATAATAACAGTATTATTAGGAGGATCGACTAAGCAATCAATCGTGGCTACTTCATCTAATCATGCAGAGTTAATTGCTATTCATGAAGCAAGTCAAGAATGTGTGTGGTTGAGGTCTATAATACATCTTATTCGTGAAAAATATGGTTTCAAGTGTGACAAATTACCTATGATTTTGTATGAAGATAATGCAACATGCATAACCCAATTGAAAAGAGGATTCATAAAAGGAGATAGGACAAAACACATTTCACCAAAGTTATTTTTCACGTATGATCTTTAAAAGAATGGTGATATCAATGTGCAACAGATTCGTTCAAGTAATAATATGGCTGATTTGTTCACCAAATCTGTACCGACGTCAACTTTCAAGAAGCTAGTGTACAAGATTGGGATGTGAAGGCTTAAAGATGTAAATTGATACTCTCATCAGGGGGAGTTAATACGCGTTGTACTCTTTTTCTCTTACAAGATTTTGTCCCATTGGCTTTTCCTAGCAAGGTTTTTAACGAGGCAACCAAAAGGCGTATTATTAAACATGTGTATTCTTTTTCTTTCACTAGAATCTTTTTCCCACTAGGTTTTTCCTAGTAAGGTTTTAACGAGGCACATTATCTACTAATAGACACTCAAGGGGAGTGTTATAAATATTATTAAGAGTGAATGTCCATGTATTATGAAATTACTTGGGAGTAAATTATAGCCAAGTGGTATGGCCTTCAACAAGTGACAAGGCCTTTCAACAGGTGTCAAGACTTTCAACAAGTGCCAAAATATTTTCAACAAATGTCAAGACTTTCAACAAGTGGCAAAGCCTTTTCAAGACTTTGAACAAGTGGCCAAATCTGTTCATGCAAAAGCGCCTGTAAATAGGCCAAACACTTGAAGAAAAATATGAAAAAAAGTTTATTAATTATCTCCCTTTTTTGTTTTACATTATTTTCTATTATTCTATAACATAGACTACTTTATTCTGTTTTTTTCCAATCCACTTCATGTTGATGCTCAGATTCCCTTTCCAGCTGATCACTTTCTTTTCTTGTCCAAAACAATACCTTTTTCTCTTAAAAGACTATACTATTTTCTTTTTCCATTTTTAATTTTTAACTATCAAAGCATTTCGCTTTTTTTATATTCAAATTATTCATAGAAATAATTGGAAGAAGAAAAGTGATTGAGGGGCATTTTTACGGTTAAAAGCTCCTTTTATTTTTTCCCGCTCTCAATGATCAAAGGCATTTAGGGGTCATTTGGTACACGAAATAAGCAAGGATAAGGTATGGGATTAAAATATTACTGTATTTGATTGACAGTATAAATTTATATATTCTGGAATAAATTATACTGTCAATCACATATAGTATTATTTTAATTCCAAGTTTAATCTTGAATATTTCACCTTATTCCATCAAAGTTGAGATTATTTTATCTTACCTCCTAGGTGAGATAAATTAGTACAAGAATTATAATCGCTGGATTATAATTCTGAAATAATTTAATCCGCATACTAAACGACCCATTAAAACATAAGTTTTTATGCGTAGTGTCGGCGACTTTCCAGCCATGCCCCATGACCCCTTGGACGTGCCCCGTGGCGTCCTGGCAAGCCTCCCAACGCCTAGCGCCACGGTCGGACCCGTGGTCTTGGCAGCTCCAAGTGACAAGGGCGCAAGCGCCTCTGTCGCCCCACTGACAGCCAGCGCTAGTGCCCAGCCACATGCAGATACCCACAGTGCCGCGCGCGGACCCTGAGCCGAATGACAAAGTTGCTGCTGACGGACTTGTTTCTACTTTGTAGAAGACTGAGTCCTTTTCTTTGTAAATATAGAATAGATTTACTTTATTTTCTTTCAGTATGACTTTACAGCTTTCTTAGGGCAACTCTTGTAACTTTGGTTTATTTATTTTAAGCATTATTAGGGGGAACAAGCAATCAAAACTCTCTCTCGGAAGCAAGCATTTTTTCTGTACTGGTGTCTCTCCCCCTCGATACCGCGTAGCTTTTGTAATAACCTTTCATTTATACAAGCAAGCTCTTTTCTCAATTTTCTCTACAACTTCCAATTCTCTCGTTGCTCACGATATTGGTTTTCCCGTACGACACTGACAATCTAGTCTAGCATACGGAGGGGACCTCAGTTGGGCGACAGCAATCGGACTGACATCGATTGTTTAGCCTTACGTTACCCTTCTAAAGAATCTCAGGAAGACGCCGACAGTAGGTGTGAAATACAGGCGTCAATTTAGCATTCCTTATTTAAAAAGATCATACTCATAACAACTTTACGGGTCAAATTAACATTATTTGACCGGGTAATTAGTATTGCTAACAGCCCCTAAGACAAGCAAGATATAAAGTAGGGAGTTGTATCATAAACATATTATACTGTTTTTGTTGTTAATTAATTAAGAAAGTCCCATTCTGAGATTATCTCATTTACAGTATATTATTGAAGTCTTTAGCATCATTCATCCAAAAGTGGGGCCCCATAAAAACAATGCAATTACTGGAGGCCACGTTGCAAATAGCTTATACATTGTCTGTTTATGATATTATTCTTTGGCACCGATTCACGCTCTTTGTTACTGCGTGTCAAGCACGTCGTCAATTTCAAAATTCACTGGCGCCCACTTCAATTTTACGTATTATAAAATATACTCACAAATGAATTAACTAACAGATTTTGGCGTCGTTTGATAGGCTGTACTAAGTAAAATAATTTATGTATAAAAATTTAATACGTTCAATATAATATTTGATTGCTCAATTTAATTTACGCATACCTAATACATGAATTACTTATACCTCATAGGAGGGCTTAATTAATACCAAAAAAACCAAGGGATTACTGATCCCTGCATTAACTATACCTGAATAAAATTTTAAAATTACTAAACCGCCCCTCAACTCTTTTTCTTAAATTTCTTTATATAAAGAAAGAAGAATATTCAAGGGTATAATTGTAAAGAGATTTTGTACAATTTTAAACTAAACGCAAGCTAATTTTTAATATAATGAACCAAACACTTGATAAAAAATAATTCCAGCACTACAATCCCTGCATTACTAATACCTACATTATTAATCCTTGCATTACTTGTGTTCGTATCAAACGACCACTTTATTCATTGAATTTTCAAGACTTTATAATTCAAGAAATGAGACACGGTAACTTGAATCTACAAAAGCACATCAAGAGTTCTCCATTAAGAATTTATATAGCGATACATTGAATTGATTCAGTTAGCAATGCGATTCTTATTCTACTTTATTATTTTCTTATTTCGGAATTGATCGCTATTAAATTTATCAATTGCATTAAACCGATATATAAATATAAGTACGCGATATTTTTATCTTATTCGACGAGTTTATATGTAAGTAATGTTATAATTTAAAATTTTTACATCTTAATTTTCAAAAAAAGGATAACTTGTAAATGAACTATTGATCTACATTAATTCAGTTAAGTCATAACGAGATAACTTTATTGTGCTCAATTTTGTCGTAATTGCCCCTAATAGCATACCAATAACACATCATTAAAAGGGACATAAAAATAATAAAATCTCCAAAAGTCGTACTTAATGGTGGTATATTATTAATTGTTTTAGACAATATGATATATTAAAATTATGCTAGCCGCCAGCCTTCTAGCAATGTCTTATTTATTTAATTTCAAAGAAGTAAAATTGCTTGTTCTCCTACTGAAGATATTTGTTTCTAACGTTAAAATTATAAAGTAAAAAATGAGATTCTCAGTACTGTTCAAAATATGACATCTTTCATGCGCACAATCCTATGAATAAAAAAGTTATTTAATTTTAAATTAAATATTAATTAAATTAAAAATGTTGAATTTTGTCCAAAATTGTAATACTTTCCACGTTAACGATTTGTCTTAATTGGTAAAATTTCAAACTTCTTTTGATATCAACTATAAATCCAATAAAATTTTCAATGCAATTGGGGACATGCATTTTATTATTTTTTCCACAGGGCATTTCTGGTTAATTAATATACACTATGTAAATTTTTGAAGTGCAGAGAAAAATAGAATGGGAAAACTCTTATTGATTTGGGATGAATTAAAATGGAATTGAATTCTTCTATCTATAGGGGGGAAATTGACTTAGCCACCAAGTAATAAACCCTAAAATCTCTTTAAAATATAAACATTCACCTTAAATAAAATTCTATTTATAACACTCCCCTTAAATGTCTATTCAATAGATAATGTGCCTCGTTAAAACCTTAACTAAAGTAAAACCTAGTGGGAAAAAATTTAGAGAAGGAAAAAGAGTACACATGTTTAGAATACGCCCTTTGATTGTCTCGTTAAAAATCTTGCAAGAAAAACTCAATGGGACAAAACCTTGTAAGGGAAACGGAGTATAACGCATATTAACTCCCCCTGATGAGAGCATCAATTCACATTTTTAAGCCTTCGCATTCTAATACTGTGCACCATTTTCAAAAGATCGTTGGTAGCGATTTGATAAACAATTCAGCCATATTAACTTGAACGAATTTGTTTCACCTTGAAATCATCATTTTATCATATTATCATGCTTGTAGTTATAGCAATATACATATTTGCACAAATTGAACTTAGGATGTGGTAATTTAGGACCAAGAAGTTCTCCAAGAATCGTACATGCTATCAGCATTTTAAATCATTCATGGATTGTCATACAAGTATAGTCAAATAAGCAATATAAATAGATGCACATCACGTTTTCATGTCATGCTAGACATATATGATAGATAAAAGTGATTGCACATACCATTGACTTTATACTTTTAAGTGTTTGAACTACATGTCCAAAAAAACTACATGTCTTTCGCGTGAAACCAATTCTGTTCAAATTGTGTCTATTTCATTTGACCAATATTTTTGCTTATGCATTCAACATACTTAAGATCCCCATCTATACTTAGCGCTATCTTAGATGTCGTCGACGAACATTTTATATCAGTTCCAACCTCCTTTTTTCATAAAGACATAACATAGATCTCTTAATTCATATTTTCAAGTACCTAAACCTCTCTTGAGATTTTATGAAATGTTATGTCATGTGATCTTCTAAATCGCTTGTCTCTGTATTATGATCATTTTGATCATTTACTCATCTCCTTTATCAAGAATTATATTTGAAACCGATTTGTCTATACGCTTTAAGCGTACTATAAACTTTGTCATTCTAGGACTTATTCTAACAGGAGTGTTTGCAATGATAATATAGTTACTTTCTTTGGTCAACAAATGCGTCTGGCATGCTTTGCAATATATTGTAGATGAATTATCTTTTTGTGAACTTCAAGTTCATATTATCTTATTTGAGGATCTAGATATACAAATAATAATTCATTCCACGTAACTTTTTCTCAATTATTTATTCTGTCTCCCCCTCGTGTTAGAAAAACTAACTTGCTTCCTCAACTTTGAAAAGTCACCTTTGTGGGTTATGGTGTTAATCAAAATATACATCGCACATCAATAATAGTAAGAAGAAATTATTTGATTCCTCACCCTGATCACTTGTGAGGGGAGAATCAAATATACTTTCGTATATAACGTATATCAAACTGATATAGATAACTTTGTTCTCATAAGGAATAGTTTAGCTATTAAGTGGAGGCAGTCAATAAATCATTTTGCTAAACCAACTGTGATGTAAACCAACTTATCAAACTGAACTTTCTTGAATTGAAAATCAGGAAATTATGCTCTAATTTAAGTTATTGAGCAAGAAACACGACATTCAAGTTGCGGGTTGATAATAAACGCATATGTAACCATCTCATAGATGCATCTCTACGAGGTTTACATGGCAGGTGAATGTGCCCATATTCACCTTTGATAAACTCCATAATTCGAGGGATTCAATATCAAATTTAGTTGGTATAATAATCTCGAGAACAAGCAACACATGAGAATTCATGAAGAATCTTCTTCAACACTTACTCACGTGAATTCTCATCTACATCATGCTTAAATCAAGATTGCTCAATAAGCCATGCTTAATAAAATTGTCTGTATAAGTAAACTTCAGGTTTATATTATGACATGTGCAATTATTTATTTAATTCCCAGTTTCTATGACATGGGTATTATATATCAATAAACATTTAGTTTACTGTGTCATGTAATTTCACCATACTTTATTTATATAGTATAAATCAGGCAATAAAGCTGGTATTTTTTATATACATATTACCTTGCTAAAGTTGTAGTAATATAAAGATGTTAAATCTTCTTATTATTTATAGTCTCAATATATCCTACCGCTTTCGCGAATACTTTAGAAACTCAAAAAGTTTCTATAAGTTTCTTTGAGACTTACTACGACACAATATCTTATTGATAATCAATTGCATTCCTCCAAAATAGTAATAATTGGCTATCTAGAGTTCTTAATTAATTTTGTACTAATCATATTCATCAACATCTATATGGTGAATCTCTTTTAAAGAGAAAGTTATATCATTATGGTCATGGTCAAAATTATATGCAAAATCTGTTTCTTGTATTCTTGTTGTCCTCTAATAATCATATTGCCAAAATATTTTGGTGTACAATAGGTACGTGACCAATGATCATTCGTGCCATAATAATGATATTATTTTCTTATTTCCTCTCAAACCTTCTTCCAGAGGTGAGTGTGGTATATTCACTATACTAACACGTTCACTTTCTACCAAGAATAAATATGTATTCATAAATCACATGTTATCACATTCACATTATGAATGGATCATCATCTATATGTTCTTTACAAAATCTCATGTCAAATTGATGACAAATATTCCTTTCACAGAGTGAATGATTCTTTTGTGAATTTTTATTGTTCTCATTACCACAACGATGACGATTATAATTTCGTCTATTGTCACATCCACCACTGATACCTTCATGGTAATAATTTTATTTGTTTTCGGATTTATCACATATTGCTATCACATTCTCTTAAGGGAATGAGAATGAAGTAAATTAAATGGGACGAGTTTTCACTTCTTGTGCTCACAATCATACATGAATTTGATCATGGCAAGACATAGAAATTTTACCACTTCGAGTAGTTATAATATCTTACAAACTCCATTAGCGTTATGATCAAATTTTATAGTCTTTTCTTGTATCTAAAATCAAATTATAGAATGTCAAGAATTTAAAAGAGGAAATAATGTAAAATACTTACCTTAAATCCAGAATTTATTCCTGAAAGAAGGTCATGGAACAATTGAAAATCATGATGCTCAATATTATATACAAGTTGAACATCATGCACGTATCCCAAAGTCTGATGACCAAAGCAGATGACTCTACTCAATTGGTTAGAGTCTCGTGCTGATAACATGTTATAAAACAATAAAAGAAAAAGAGTATTACAAAGAAAAGTAGTGAGGCAGAATTCTTATTGATTTAGGATGAATATAATTGAATAGACCCTCTATTTATAAGGAAATGACTTAGCTATTAACTCATAAACCCTAAAATTAATCTCGAAAATATAGAAATTCACCGTAAATACAATTCTATTTATAATTGCACACTAGTTGTACCTTTTGGCTTTTAATTAGTACGTGTAGCTAACGCGTTTCGCTGAGAATGAGAATTGCTGTTAGTTTTTATAGGCGTCAATTTCATCCCTGTTCCTTCAGTCCTTTCCTTCCTCACGGTACCCCATTACCGAAACAAACCCATATTCTCTCTCTTCTTTCTCTCTCTAAACAACGCCGTTAGGGACAGGTATATCCATTGCTGAAAACTGCTCTCTAGGGTTTTGAAATTTCCCCATTCCTGTAGCTCAACAAAAAGACCGGTTCTCTTTTTCTCCCTTTTCATTTCCTTGTAATCATCATCTCATCTATAGAAAAAAAATGACGACTTCTGCGGTGAAGAACAATTTTTTGCCACCGGGCCTGGTATCCAATCTTCAGGAAGTTCTTCTGAACAGAAAAGGTGGGGCCCAAGATCAGCAATCGAAGCCCAATAATAACGATGAACCTGCGGCCCAGCCTTCTTCTTCGGACTCCGTTTCCGGTGATGCAGCTGACACCGACGGCAAAAAGCCCGTTGTATTGGTTACAAACGCTGATGGGATTGAATCTCCTGGGCTGACGTGTCTTGTTGATGCTCTTGTTCGTCAAGGCCTCTGTAATGTTAACGTCTGCGCTCCCCAATCGTGAGTTTTCTATAATCTCCCTTCATTTGCACTATTTCTTGTATATACTCCCTCCATTTTATTTTATATGACATAATTTGCTCAACGGAGTTTAAAAAAGAAATGAAGGATTTTTTAAACTTGTGATATTAATCATGACATAACATTTGTGACTATAAAAGTTTTGAGAAGTTTATAGTTAAATTTTTTTCTAAACGGAGGAAGTATCTTTTTAACATTGGTACAAGTTGTTCTGCTACATTAGTTTTACATACCCACATAACACCAATCCCAACTCCTAATAGGAAAAAGAGAAAGAAAAATTAAGTTCCATGTATTTAGTGTCGTTGATTTTGAAATTTGCAATGTGTTTTCAGCTAATTTTGTTTTGAAGTTTGAATGTGGACCCTTGAGGTGGGCTTTGTGAGTTCCATTTTGTTTTAGCTAAAAGCAACACATTGTGAATGATTCTGAAGATTTTTCTTTTGGCGATTAATTGATATCTGCTATTGTAGAGATAAATTGGACGAACCCAACTTGTTTGTGATTAAGGCATAGTTGTTGTTATGGTTTTAGTGTTGTTAATTTTGAAGCTCTTTAGTGTGAATTCAACTAATCTTGTGTTGAAGTTTGAATGTGAACCCTTCAGTAAGCTTAGTAAGTGCTGTTTATTTGTGAGTGCCTTTTAGGTTGAGCTAAAAAGCAACACATCCGAGATTTTGAATGACTTTGAAGAATTTTTTGTTTTGTGGTTAAAATTATATCATGTCTGTTATTGTAGAGATAAATCGGTGGCGGGTCACTCTGTTACTCTTAAAGAAACCGTTGCAGTTACACCGACAGAGGTTCATGGTGCTACTGCTTATGAAGTATCTGGTATGAACATATATTGCTGTAGGATTATTGTGAAACATAGTACCTTGACTTTGTTGAACAGTTTGTATATTAGAATTCTATACCATATTTCAGCTTAACATTGTTATGCTTCTTGGATTTAATCTGCTTTCAGGGACTCCCGTAGATTGTGTGTCATTAGCATTGTCTGGGGCACTGTTTTCCTGGTCGAAGCCGGTCCTGGTATTCTTTTGCACCCTTTCAATTATCTTTGAAAAGGATATTTCGATTTGGTATTGCTAACCTACTGAGTCTACTCTATTTTCTTTCCCCATGGATGTTTAGGTTATAAGTGGAATCAACAGGGGCTCAAGTTGTGGCCATCATATGTAAGTGCTGTTTCTTTTTGGTTGACATTCCTTTTGGCTTCACAAGCTGAACCTTCCAGAATCTTTGCCATTGTAAACTGTAACTCAGCACACATGTATTGCTTAAATTATTTGGTTACTAAGTTATTCAGCTCGTGGACAGAAGGTTTCTGTCACATGTATTTCTTTTGCTTTTATGTCCTTAAGAATTTGTGACTATCTCTATCTATTACTTCACTGTCCAGGTTTTACTCAGGTGTCGTAGCTGGTGCAAGGGAGGCATTGTTTAATGGCGTGCCATCCATATCAGTATCACTTGACTGGTATTTACCCGTCTTGTACAATACATGACTGAAACTTCGATCACTCTTCCCGTCTTAAATTAATAGCATCTTCAATAATCTACTTTAGGAGTAATGATGAAAGTCAAGAAAGTGATTTCAAGGATGCCGTGAGTGTTTGTCTTCCATTGATAAGTGCAGCCATCAGAGATATTGAAAAGGGAGTTTTTCCCAAATGTTGCTTGTTGCATATCGGACTTCCGAAATCTCCTCTGACAAACAAGGTATGTTATATATCTCTCCATCTCAACTGCCCCTCCATGGAGAAAGAAAGAAATGAGTAATATATCACGCCTATGTGTCAATGGCTATGGTGGGTCAGGGTTCTGTGATGACTATGGTCATGCTTCTCTTGCTAAGCCCCAAAACAGTTCTTGCACCCACTCCAGTTTCCAGGAAGAAAAATGAAATTGAACCCGATTCTTTTAAATTGTTAAAAAAATGAATTTGATTTATGATTTGGTTGTCTGACCATTGCATTAAGATAAATAATGCCCTTATAATGGGTATAAATATGAAAGATTAACGTGTTTTTATCTGTGTTGGGTGCCAAAGGCAAAAGCACATTTCCATTTTTTCTCCAATCCACCTATTGTTGAAATCAGGGCCTTTCAGATGTCATTTCAGCGCCTTTGTTTGACAGGGATTCAAATTGACCAAGCAAAGTCTCTGGAGCTCTAAGCTTTGCTGGCAAGCTAGTTCATCTACCAGAAATCTTGCTGCTGGGCGTTTTCTTCCAAATCAGCAAAGCCTCGGGATGCAGCTTGCTCAACTAGGTCGAGATGCTTCTGCGGCAGTGAGTAGCCACTGTTTCTAACATAATTGTTGCTTCATGTCATGTAATAGCATAATAATTGTATTATGGTGAAAACAAGTTCATCACAGAGTGATCCTACAAATCTTTTGGAGAATAGAGCTCCTTTGGAGCAAAGCAGTGTTGTTACAGTTAGAGATTAAGAATTAAATTGTCCCCTGTCCTTTATCTAAAAGAAACTTTTAAAGAGCTGAAGTTATCATGAATAAGTGTATTAGTATCAATCAATCAACTATGCCTCAATCCCACTCTATGAATAGTCTGTATAGAAGTAAAACTTGTCCACCCAAAAAAAGGAAAAAATTATACAACTAAAAACAGAAAGAATAATAAATCTAGAAGTTCAAGTGCTCAACTGAAAGGATGGTTACTAGAAAGTTGATTCATTTTGTAGTTTCAGGTTCGCTAAGTAGTATCTGAGGTAGTTTTAGATGCCTCATCTTATTTATGAAGACGATAATGTGCAGTAATTGTTTGAAAACTGGGACATGCAATTGGAAAATGAAGTGGTGATGTCCCTACTTGTCTTTGGTTGCCCCCTTCCTCATGTCTTTCCTCCTCTCTTGGACATCATCAAACCTTTGCCTTTTTATTTTTTCTCAGGGTGCTGCTCGCAAATTAGCTACACAGAGAAAGAATATAGAGGTCGTTGAATCTGTTGGTGTAGCAGGGAAATCTGATCCCGATAGGAAAGTCAAGTACTTCAGACTGGAGGTAAGTGTGCTTTTTCCTTTCTCCCACAACTTAGTATCTAGCTGCTTTCCTCGATGAGTGTTTGAGTACAAAGGGCCAGTTAAATTTCCAAGTGAAACTGCAAATTGTGACATTGTAATCTCTATCAAAAGAAAGGTGGAGAGATGTGATGTATCTGAGCGTGTTAATAAATGGAATGCTATTTTGATGATATAGTATACTTCTTCTGCTGATGTGTTGAAATGCTGCATAATGTGGTTACGGCCGAGTCCACCACCATTCCTTCTGCTAGCCCTTCTCATCTCTGCCGTTTGCTCCCTCCCCCCTCCCCCCAAAAAAAAACACACCCAACCCCGCCCTTTTTAAGCTTATATCAACTGGGTTTAATTTCTTCTCTCATTGACTTTTTTGGTTATTTGCACTGCAGTTGCTTGACAAGAAGCAGGAAGAAGAAGAAGACGAGGATTTAGATTTTAGAGCTCTTGAAAATGGATTTGTAAGTCTGTTTCCACAATCCTTGAGTACTATCTATTTTCCTACATGGCACTTTAGGTATTCTGTTTCAAACTGGAACGTTTTTTAGCCAACTTAAAGATTTGAGAACTCATTGTCAAAGAGTATATTTGGAGTGTCTTTTTGTTCTCTGTCCTTGTTGACATTACATATGAAATGTTTGAGCTTACCTTATTTTCTTAAAACCAGTTTATACTATTGAATGACCGCAATAGAAGCACTGTTCTTCAGATGCTCATGACTTTGTTCGGTCTTTTTGTACTCTTCAGGTGGCAGTCACTCCGGTCTCTCTTGTGATGCATGTGGAAACAGACGTTCACGCAGCTGCATCAGAGTGGATTTCTTCTGCATTAGAAGTGGAACAATGAAAGCATGAGCCACTCTTCAGTACTGTTTGTACATCTTAAGATGATTTTTGTTCTGGTCATCTTGCAATATTTACATGGGCCATATTTGTGATGCCTTAATTATTTATTTGTTTTAGTTTATCTCATCAACCTTTTGATTTGTGTCGCGAAGCTAATGCTTCCCGCTGTTGATTTAAAAGGCCATCATTGTTGTAAAAGTGCCATATTTTTTTGCTTGGTACCACAAAATTGTGTTTTAGGTTGGTTTTATTGGGCAAATTGTTAGGCAGGATGGTCGGGATCTTCTTTTCACCTTGTAAACTGGAAACAGCCAGATGAATATAGTGGAATGCTGTTGTCTGTTTGTAATGGAGTTGAGTGTCTTCTTTCTTTCAAGCTTCATTTTGTTCCTTAATTTTTTTTGTAAATTTAAAATCTATCAGCATATTTCAAGTTGCGCAACAGTGATAATTGTGAAGAGATGTTTCTTAGTTTTGTTGGAGACTGGAAATTATATACTGTGTGGAGTGCAACATTATGTGTTGAGCTTAGTATTGAAGATTGTGTGCATCTCTTGTTAAATTTTGTTTCAAATATACTGTTATCAGTTATTCCTTCTACACTTTATACTCGTAACCCTTCTTTTACACCAAATTTCAAATTCTTGACTATGACTCCAAGTATCTAAATCAGAATACCTTGAGAGACCAGAAAAGAAGAATATATGGCATTTTGCCATACCAAACCTCAGGTTAGTTTTCAGGAATTACAGCTATGATTCTTGAACACTGCTTGCCCCATGGGCAAACCCGTAAGGTCAAAGTCAAAAGTGATGCCCATTGGGCAAGTGAGGGTCAATACTTGTTAAAGTTAAAGTTTTGTCAATAGAGAAGCGGGGTCAAAAAAATCAATAGTAGCACTGAAGCGCCCAATTTGGGCAAATCACCCCTTAGTTTTCTCCACGGACTCAAAACTTTGATTAGATTTTAGAGCCCTAAAGATAAAGGCGTGAGGCAGGATTTCATCTTAGGCCATTTTTCCAGGACAAGCAAAAATTGACAAAAAGAAGGAAATGTGGAAAATTGCCAATTGGATCCTCAACTTTAAGCTTTTTCCATTTCACCCCTAGTGATGGAAGAAAGACATTATTTTCTTGCTAATGGTTTTTTTAATTTATAATTTCTTTGTAACAATTTTGTGCTCCATAAATTTCTATTTGTTCAAGTATGTAAATACATTGCCACTATCGAGAAAATTTCTATTTGTTCGACTATGTAAATGATTTTCCAATATGATACAAGTGATATTGCTCTTATAGAAAATATTTTGTTCCTTATCAATTTTTATTTGTAGACACTATAGAGTATCATTTTTTCATTGTAAAGTTAAGGCAGAGAGCCTTATTTCGTGGTGACACCCTGTTAGGGTAAACTTCCACAGCGACGGAATTTTTATATATATTAATAATTAAGGGTATTTACAATATAAGAAGAATAAATAGTACAACCTATATATAGATCCCAAATAGTCCAAAACCTATAAGAGAAAGGCCTCTCAATTTGACCAGGATTATAGGTTTTCCTTTTTCAAATCTATGAGGACAATGAGTTTTCCTAAACCTATAGAGATTATGGGTTTCCTAAAAATATAAAAAAATAATTCAAGTCCATCACATATTAATTAAGCTCCACACCTAAAACCATACTCATGTCAGATGAAAATGCTACAAAACATTAAAATAATTTACTTAGCTAAATACAATTGTATTTTGGACACTCGTACATACCTGCACTAAGATTGTATAAGGACTAAAAAATTAAAGTACAGTTGCATCATCTTTTTTCTGAATTATATAGTAGTAGTACTTTCATGTTTTTTACGAGGGGTCAACCCAAGATTTCATTTAAATATAATGTGTACGATTTAAAGATAATGTCCTGAACAGAATTATCTGCACGGATTGACAGCTCCATCCTAGTACAAATTTCAAAGGACTCGAAAGTATAAGGGATCGTTTGGTAGGTTGTACTAAATAAAATAATTTTTGTATAAAAATTTAATTCGTTCAATACAATGTTTGATTACTCTTATCAATTTATGCATACCTAATACATGGATTACTTATACATCATAGGAGGGTTTAGCTAATACCAAGGAAACCAAAGGATTACTAATCCTTGCATTAACTATACCTGGATAAGACTCTAAAATTACTAAACCGCCCCTCAAACCCTTTTCCTAAATTTCTTTATATACAGAAAGAAGAATATTCAAGGATATAATTGTAAAGAAGATTTTATATAGTTTTAAATCAAACACAAGTTTAGATTATAAATTGCATAGCTAATTTTCAATACAATGAACCAAACACTTAAAAAAAAAAAATCTCAGCACTATAATCCCTGCATTACTAGTACCTGCATTATTAATCCCTGCATTACTTGTGATCGTACCAAACGACTCCCTAAAAGTTGTTCACTATTCTTTCTTTTTTTTCCAGAAAATATTACTACGTAATTATTAAACGTATTTTCTTTTTCAAAGTTTTTAAAAAAGTAACATGCAGAAATCGATTAGGATGTGGACGCCTCGTTGAAGAAACAGTACCACAATCGCTTACATCTGCTGAGGAAAACCATAGGAAACTGGTTGAAGTCCTTTTTTCCAAATTTGCTGTGAATTATTCCATGAAAGTTTTGCTCTCTGAAGCTACAAAACACGGTTTCATTTTTTCGAGAAAGAAAATGACAAAATATGAATTATAAAACTTTTACACTATTAATTTATTTTAACATGTTGTAGCCTAAGCCTGGTCAGCGGCCCGGTTCGCTCCGGGATCCGATCTTTTTGCCTGTTCCGATCAGGTTCGGTCGCCGGTTGGCAGTGGCACCGGACCTGACCGGTGTTGTCGATCTGGTGCCACCGGTCGAAAAGAATGGAAGCCGAGCCGAGACCGGCACCAACTATCGTTAGGCTGGTTTCCCAACGCGGTCCGGCCGGTTCTTTTTTTTTTTTTTTTTTTTTTTTTTGTCTTCTATTTAAAGTGATGGATAATTTTAAGTTTTTGAAAATATAACAAAAATTTATTACTAGCTTTGTATATATATTTGGAATGTATAGTTTATTTCAAAGTTTAAACTTAGAATTAAAAAACTTGTAACTTTTTTTCAAACTTTGAATTAGTTTCAAAGTTTGAAATTAGATTCAAACCTTAAATCAATTTGACAAGTTCAAACTTTTGAATTAATTTGATAAGTTCAAACTTTGAATTAATTTTATAAAATTAAATTTGAACTAATTTAGAAACTAGTAATTAATTGTAGTATTTTTGCGCAAAGAATAAATTAAAAAAAAAAAAGAAGACAAGAGTTGTGATGGAATTCCAAGATTTGGAGAAATTTTATTATATTGTTTAAAACATAAGTAGTATAGTACATACTACATAGCTAAACATTCAAACTTGTAATTTCAATATTCTGATTTAGAAAATTACATTCTTTTAAACATATTGGCTAATTTTCTCATGATAGCCGTAGGCTTTTCTTTAGGAACCGATTGTTGTTGTTCTAGTTCATCATTTTCGTCTTCTTCTTCTTCTTCTTCTTCACTTGTTCCGTCGTCCAAAATTTGATCGTGATATGCTTTGTCTTTTTTCTGAGAAAGTTGTAATAGTCCAAAGTTTCTTCGCTCTGTTCTGATCCAATCCCTGAATAAAACTCCTGTCTCCATTGCCTCTTCCTTCGATGAATGTTTGTGATCTCCAATTTGAAACCTTCCTTGGCTAAAAGCGCTCTCCGATGTAACTAATGAAGCTTGATTTGTTAATATATCCCGGGCCATTTTTGTAAGTATTGGAAACTGCGATTCTTGATTCTTCCAATAATCCAACAAATGATGAGTTCCAAAACTTGTAAGTTTCTTTGGATATTGAATTAAATAGACTTGGAACTCGCTGTACTCCTTCCCGTACTCGTCTTGTTCTGAAAGCAACTTTTGATCCAATCCTCCAAAAGTGCTCATCCCTGCATGCCTTTTGCCCATTTGAGAAGAACTTTCACCAGTTGACTGTATTGGTGCACTTGGTGTAGCACTGTCTGCCCAAGCTTTATACTTTGCAAAAACAGCCACGGTATCTAAAAGAACTTTAGCACAAGTATCTTCTACACTTGGATATCCATTAGTCGCAATTTCAATAGGATTAATCTCTAAATTTGCATATATTTCTCTAAAAAGTCATTCAGTTAACTTAAGTTTAAAAGCAGGATGCAACATAAAAGCAATATAAAAAAGAGAAGTAATTGGGAAAGAAATATTTTCTAAATTTTTCAATCATAGCCTCTACAACCACTTTATATATTTCATATTGCCTATATAATTTCAATAATTCAGATATTCTAGCTATATAATTTCAATAAAATTTTTCTAAAAATTGAAGGAGATGTTTAACAAGGTTCCAATCGTCCTCTTTAAGGTGATAGGTTTACATAAAAGGCTTATTATACATTTGAGAAATAAGCTCTCTATATTCATAAGTGACAATCACTGCTTCATATAAAGTGTTCCATCTAGTGCAAACTTCCTTTGGGACTCTCCTTATCGGCATTCCTAATTCTATATATTTTCTTTCCCATTCTCTTTTTATTTCTTGATTTTTATTTCTAAATATATAAGCAATAGCTACTTTCACCTTTTCAATAATGTGGTAAACAAGTCAAGACCATCTTTTACTACTAAGTTGTAAATATGACATGTACATCTAACATGAAAAAATTCCTCAAAAGGTGGGTTCAAAATAGGTCTCAAGTTCCTAAGTGCTTCTGTGTTGTTTGTAGCATTATCTACCGTAATACTAAAAACTTTGTTAATTAAACAATATGTACGACAAATTGATGAAACTCTTTTAGAAATATAATTACCCGTGTGTGGTTTATCAACAACTTTATCAGCAATAATACCTTTTTGAAATACCCAATCATAATCTATCAAATGAACATTAACTGTAATATAATCACAATTATTAGTAGAACGACCCATATCCATAGTAAGGCATACTCTAGTGTCAAAGTTATCAACTAAATATCGCAAATAATCTCTATATTCATGCTTAAATTTAATAATATCATTTTTAACAGTAGTTCTTGGAAAACCTTTAAAAGAGGGATTATATGTAGAGTGAACATAACGAACAAAAACAGTAGAAGAAGGAAAACTATAAGGTAAACCCTCTACCACAACTAGTTTCGCAATATTTCCCTATCGCTTTGTTTATCATAAGTAAGAAGCCCTCCTGTTGTTTGGTTAATTTTTGTTTGGGTATCCGAGGATTCATCATGCGCTACTCTCCCATGTTCGGTTCCTAAATAAATACCCCCGCCCGCATTGACTATACCTTAGGATGTTTATTTCTTAAGTGGGTCCTAATTTTACCCGTCCCACACCCAGTTTTAAAAACCCACTCCATCCACAAAGCGCACATACTGCCGTCTGACTTTCAACTTTCTTTTCCACAAATTCCCACACCTCATATCTGTCTTTACGTTTAACCGGGACTCTAGTAGGATGTACAGGAGGCAAGTCAGACTGAACTTCTGGTGGACTAGCTTGAAATTCATGTGGTTCTTCTAAATTAACCCCAGTTTGATAGTCATATTATGCTTCTAACATATCATTATCAAGTGAATTATTAGCGCTAACATTATGAAAATATTGAGAATCATCTATGTGCTGACTAGAACTACCAGCAATTCCTTTATCCCTATTTCCCCCACGACCACGTGCCCGCCCCCCACTACTAGTTCCAATTGAACCTCTTTGAGACATAATTATAGCAAATAAAATAAATATATGTCAAAAAAAATATAAAAGAGTAGGAAGTAGGAACGACGAACCAAATATAACCGTATAATTGAGGTGAAGTTGAAACTTGAACCTTCACTTCAATTAATAAGTTGAATACTTGATAATCGAAAAACTTCAACAAATAGCAAATTGATATTTCAACCAAGTAGCGCCTCCAATTTACCCAATACTTGATAATTGAAAACTTCACGAAATAGCCAAATATAATTTTGATAGCAACTCCAATTAAAATTTGATAAAGTAGCCAAATTGTATAATTTTAACAAATAACCAAAGTAGCAAAATAGCAATATTGTAGAGAATTTGAGAGAATTAGAGAGAATTGGATGATTTGTGTGAAAAATATGATGAAATAATGAGGTATTTATAGGAAAAAATAGTTAGGGGTGGTTATGGGGTGAAAGTAGCCGTTTTTAGCCGTTGGACAACGGCTAGTTAACGGACATAATTTATCTCTCTCTTTTTTGTTTTGGATCGGTCCGGTCCGGTCCGGCCTGTTCCGGTCCATTTTTGTACTGGTCTGTCCGGTTTTTATCGGACGAACCGTCTCGCTACCGGGGCTGAATTCGCGCAACCGTTAATGATCCGGTCCGATCGGATGAAAACCGGACCATTAACCAGCCTTATTGTGGCCGATAACTTGCGTAATTTTTCAAGTAACTAATTCTATTTTTTATGATAGGTTATCTGCAGTTATTTTTTTTTTTATACAATAATGTTAAAATTCTTTACAATGTCAAGAATGAAACTTAATCTTTTTGTTTACATGAAAAGAAAAAAACTGTGACTGTCACTTCTCGATAGAGAGAGAGTGTATTCTTTCTTCTTTCCTTTTCCTAGTTGCTTCATGAAGGAATGAAGCGAAGGAAAATTGTGACAAAGGGACTCTACAAGTAAACACATATATTGACATATTGAAACTACTTTTATTGATCAATACAAGTATTTATTGTTACACAGAGTAATTTCACGGGATGGAACAAAGAAACTGCATAAAATAACACATAATTGGAAAGTTCTCAAGTTCTCTATGCAAAACACTATATAACTGCAAAATAATAATATGAAACTAATTCCCTCTCCTTTTAAGCTGTTCCTTCATCATAAAAATCTCCCTTAATTCCCTTGGAACAATATTACATATAGTATACTTGAGAATACAAAAATAAGATTTTTGATACATAGTTTAGCCCGAGTTTGTAGCCAAATCCCTGTTACACACTCACCTTTATGGGGAACCATTTGCACGCCAAACAATCACATCACAAATGCCAATTACATGTCTCTATGAATCCCAACTTGTAGGAAGACTAGGGTTCATCATAAATTGAGTATTGCGGTGAAGATTTGGATGATGATGGTGATGATGATGATAGGAAATTAGATGACATGTGTATGCATTCTATTTGCTCCATTTCATGTACTCCATTCATACCATAATGTGGATGGATATAACCATTTGGGAAAGTACATGGGAGACTACTAACCACCATTGACTCAATCTGTTGTGAAGCAGCAGGAGGTGATGATTCCACAATGCCACCATTCCCTTTTAATATTTCAGAAAGCTTGGGAAGTGATGGTACCTGTTGAAGACATAATTAAGTAAATAAAAGTATGATTTTAATGATATTAGCTTTTAGCAAGATGAGACGATCACGGTGGTTGTTGTGTTCACGTGAGTGGACATGGCAGCCCGGTGCTTAAGCTCCCACGACGTGCGGGGTCCAGGAAAGGCCGGACCACAAGAGTTTATTGTATGCAGCCTTACCCTGCATTTCTGCAAGAGGCTGTTTTTACGGCTCGAACTCGTGACCTTGTAGTCACATGACATCAACTTTATCAGTTACGCGAAGGCTCTCCTTCGACATGTTGAAGACATAATTTAGTAGCATTTAAAAGTGTACACTTCTCTAACAGCTTAAACCTTTTAGTTAAATAAGATAGGTTACACAATTAACAGTACGTACCATCAATAAATCTTGGTGAATTTTGATATCTGCGTTTCTTGAATCCATGAATTTCTCCCTATTGGTGTAATTCAAAGAAATGTTAGAAGTGAGCGTGGAATCGGAGTTGTCATGTTTAAGAACATTTTGGCTATAATTATCAAGATCATGTTGAGGATGAGGATAGTTGAAACTAAACCAAGTAGGATCATTTGTGATTGAGTCAAATGACAAAGGACTAATAAGGGAAGGTACCACTGGATTTAAATTTAAATCCCCATTTAAATGATTATTATTCATTTGGTGGTCAACTTGTAGAATTAGTGGAGAGTTTGTGCTAATTGGCATCAAATTAATAGGAGTGGAGTTGAGTGGGTAAAAATTCTCAAAAGAGGGATTAGGGTTTGTAGTTGTGAGATTGTTAGGAAAAATCATGGAGAAATCAGAGAGGGTTCCATGAGAAAGGAGCTTTTTCTTGATGCTAGAATTCCAAAAGTTCTTGACTTCATTGTCGGTTCTTCCAGGTAGATGCTTAGCTATTTGAGCCCACCTGTAAAGACAAAACGTCACTTTGCATGAAACTGTAAAATGACAAATATTATTCATCATCATCATCTAATTATCTAATAAAAATGAATTTTTCTTATTCGTCACGGTTTTGAGTCGTGAAATCAGCCAGTAATATTTATATTAAGGTAGGCTGCCTATATTATATTCTTTATAGTGCGATTTTTCTCCTGACCTTTCGTAAAGCTGTGAATATATAATACTTTTTACGTCGAGCTGTCCGTTTTTTAGTCAAAGTTGATATGATGATGATGATGAAGAAGAAGAAATTTACCTGTTGCCAAGAATACTGTGGAGTTCAATGATAAGTGCAGCTTCTTGATGGGAGAAACTCCCACGTTTCAAATCTGGTCTAAGATAATTTATCCATCTCAACCTGCAGCTTTTTCCACATCTTTGAAGCCCTGTACCGTACAAACATATATAAACTCATCTTTCAAACAAGAATTAAATTAAAGAAATCTTTATGTGTTTGTTCGAAATGTCCATGTACATGAAGTCATGAAGTATGCAACAAATGTTAGACGTATATAGCGAAACACATATGAAACAAGCAGAGTCAGATTCAAAATTTAAACTTGATAAATTCAATCTTGACGTTCTTAAACTAAATCTTGTACTTCTAAAATTATGACCAATCATAGGTCGGTCATTAATTAAAATTTTAGTGATTATTTTACTGTTTTGCGACGAAAGTACTAAGGTTGCATCAGCCTTTGTGAACAAACACAAACAAGAAGATTGGCAAAGTAGATTTATTTTCTCTAAAAGAAATCACAAGGATGGAGAATGAAGAGGAGTTTTTGTTTTTTGTTTTTGGGGTTAGGATAGAGAGCAGAAAATTAAATAAAAGAACAAACCAGCAAGCTTAGGAACAGAGCTCCAACAACCATGGCCATAAGTAGTAATGTACTTAATGAGTTTCTCATCTTCCTCAGGAGACCATAGCCCTCTCTTCACTTTTTGTTTGTTGCAACATGTGTGATGCCCCATCTCTCTTTTTGTATATATGCCTCTCTCTGCTAAATGCAGATATACAACCAGAGAGTACTGTAACAGTAACAGATTCCACAAAGAAACAACAACCCAAAGAAAGCAGCTGGCACCTCTACCTATATATAATCTAACCCCCAAAAAAATAAAAAATAAAAAATTTAGTGATCAATCAAGAAAATGGGCTGGCTGTTGATGAAGTTATATTAATTCAATGGAAATTAAAGCCATGAGTGTGGGAGCTAGAGAGGGTCCCCCTTAAAAAAGAAATAGTACTCTATTAGGGTTTGTGGTAAAGAGAAATGATATGTGGCTCTATGTCTTATAATAGGAGCTGAACACTCAAGAGTACAGATTGAGAAAGATGACCTTAATTTCAATTTGTTTTAGTTCAGGATTGATCATGAATTGACAAGTTTTATACTGATCGCTAGTTTATTATAATCCTACTTCAGAAGTTCTTAGCTTGAAACCGATAATGTGAGCAAACTCATATTGGCGGAGATTTCGGGGTAATTCTATATATGAACATCATTAATTTGTACTTACTACTATTTGTTTATATACTAATTTTGTATATACGAATGTTATATGTATAGGGGGTTGGCCAAGAACCACGAGTCAGCCATGCAGAAAATGCAGGGGCCCATTTGCCATTTACAATGTCGCTACTAGGGATTTATCGTCCCAGAGAGCAATTGACAGGTTGCTTTTTACATACAAAAAGTTGGGTCCTCTTAATATCTTTGGATCTGTTCTCCCATCAGTCCGTTGCTACAGCGGAAGCCACCCAATACCATATTTGTCTTTACTATACTCTAATTTTAAACTCTAGTTTACACAAGTAGTCTACGAGCTAGCTATGTAGTTTTATACTTACTGTGACACCCGTAACGGGGTGGCCCGATTGAAACACGCGTTTTTGAGCTCGATGTAACATAGTTCAAAAGACAAATTTAGGAGGTCATTTGGTCAAAACGAATAATACGTTTATGATTTGAGCTGATAAATTTGGTACTAAAGATTTTCGTGAAAGTTCAAAATTCCTAAGAGAGAGTGTATGTGACACCGTAATGAAGGTTGAGTCGAGGAAAAGAAATGACAAGCTTCTAGCGATGCCATTCTACGAGGAAAGATGCAGACAAAAGGCCAATAGTCTGATGTCAGCTTCTACAGCATAAGCTTTAGATCTATCAACGAATAATAAACATTTCATAAGAATTTTGTTTTGTTTAAATCTCAAAGAAAGGTATAGGTGAAATTTGGAGTTTTCTTTTTCCTATCACAGGCAGCTGGCAAAGTCGTGTTTGATCGTCGCATACATACTCTCTGTTACAGCTTCGTTCATGCGCTAATCAACTTACAGTGAAGCAGAGAAGGAAGAGTGGACAATATGTTTCATCGGGTTGACTTGTGAAGCTTACTCTCTTTTTCCGTAGGTTTTTTTAAACTATATTGTGAGTTGCGAACTTTTTAAATATAAAACTTTATTTTAAACAAAAGCTAATAATCAATCTTTGAATTCAAAATTATTTAAATACAATTCTTAATATTAAAGTTGTCGTATAATTAAAATCCTGGCTTAGTCTTTGAATATAGTAGTACTTAAATTGTATCAATGGATCGAGGATGACTACACACTCTTATGAAGGGAGCATGAAAATATTTTAATACTAAAAACTTTATCGCGTACTATCTAACAATATAATGTGTTTTTAATTAATTTTTGGCTCAAGAAATGAAGGAAAAGATCATTGGAAGTGCCATGATTACAAACAAATTAATATGATTGATTTGCAACAAAAAAGTTCATATAGTAGTAGTTTTAACATCTAAATAAACAGGTGGTCCATTTATGTCTATGTTCTCCCCCTCAACAATTAGTCGGAGAAGAGGATGCAGTATAGAGCCAAAGTCATCTTAATGATAATGTTATTGATTTTAATTATTGTACAATAAGAATGTAAATGAATTTTATCGGACCAGATCACTTAAAAGATAATTATAAATAATTTTCAATTCTAAGTAAAATTAGTAACATAAAATATAAGTGAAGTAATCTAGTACAACAAGTTAAATATGTTGATCGATAGTGTAAAGTTTTAAAATATCAGCGGAAAAATTTATAAATGAAGTATTGGAGCAACAATAAAGGTGTCTCAGCAAATTAATAACATGAAAGAGTAAGTTAAATAACTTATATAGTACAACAAGTTAAATTTGTTAGATAGCATAAAATTTTACAATATCAGTGAAAAAGTTTAGAAGTGGAGCATTGCAGCAACGATAACGATGTCTCTATGTAATTTATCGGTCACCGATTCGTGTCGTGAAATCAACACTGATACTTACATTGGATATGCTACCAACATTATACCCTTTTGGAGTGTTACTCTTCCCTAAACTTTACGTAAACACAAAATACTTTATGCATCAGTCAACTCTTTTATTTACACTTTTGGAGTGTTACTCTTCCCTGAACTTTACGTAAACACAAGATACTTTATGCATCAGGCAACTCTTTTATTTACACTTTTGGAGTATTACTCTTCCCTGAACTTTACGTAAACACAAGATACTTTATGCATCAGACAACTCTTTTATTTACCCTTTTGGAATGTTACTCTTCCCTGAACTTTAGGTAAACACAAGATACTTTATGCATCAGACAACTCTTTTATTTATCCTTTTGGAATGTTACTCTTCCCTGAACTTTACGTAAACACAAGATACTTTATGCATCAGACAACTCTTTTATTTATCCTTTTGAAATGTTACTCTTCCCTGAACTTTATGTAAACACAAGATACTTTATGCATCAGACAACTCTTTTATTTATCCTTTTGAAATGTTACTCTTCCTTGAACTTTACGTAAACACAAGATACTTTATGCATCAAACAACCCTTTTCTTTGCCCACTTTTTGCTTTACACAAGACCAAAAAATGTGTTTTAACACGAGAACCAAAGTCATCATTAGGGAAAGTCCAGTTAGAATTGCTGGGTTTAGTTTAGTGCTAAGTATGCTTTCAAAAGTACAGAATGTCCTGCATGTAATCGATTGCTTACTACTATGTCCTTCTATGGCTGCTCCTTCCTCATATTCAATGATTGTGACACTTCCTGAATTTAACTTTTTCCTTTGTTTCAATTATTTGACTTTTGATACCCCATTCTCAAAGAAAATTAGTTTAATTTGTCTTTTGATGATACAAGCTTTTAGCTTCTTCATTCCAAATATTAGTCGCTCTCAAAATAATATTCGAAAAATATATATTTTTTGTGTATATATATTTATTTTTATATGTTATACACAAAAAATGTATAAAATCTATACATCTTTTAGTTATCGAATACAAATAATTTTTACCACGGACTAAAAGTTATTTTTGCCCAATATAATATGTCTAATATCACTAAATATCTTAATCTCCGTTGTTTTACAACTGACGCTTTATCTCACAAAATTAGGATTTAGAGAGGTTGGTTTTAGCAATTTTACAACAATTACCTGATGTTGGTAGCACAAATTCAAAGACGGAACCAAATTTTGTCACTGAATTTATAGCTTGTTTTAATTATTGAATTTATAATTAAATATTTATATATATTTTTATGAATTTTCTAATCCCAATATAAGATCTAAACAAAAGTTATTGAATTTGTAAAAAGAAAAAAAAAACCTATAACAAATATTCTAATTCTACATATTCAACTTGGCTTTTGTCAAAGCAAATTTGAAGATAGCTCATTCTTTTTTGTTAGTTTCTTGCAACATCTCATAGATAGATCTCAGGAGCACATAGTAGGGAGCAAATTCCCTTTTAACTTTGTAGAAACCGGAATACATGTACTTTTTCCGGATACATGTATTTTTTTATATAGCTGACCTAGAAGAAACTCACATTACATCTCATAGATAGATCTCAGGAGCACATAGTAGGGAGCAAATTCCCCTTTAACTTTGTAGAAATCGGAATACATGTACTTTTTCGGAATACATGTATATTTTTGTATAGCTGACCTAGAAGAAACTCACATTATTTTTGTACAGACGACTGTCTATCATCAAATAGACAACCGTCATATCATCTTAGGTCTAACCCCCTACTACTTTCTAGGGACAAATTAGTCATCACCTTAGAATGACTAATAGTACAGGCATTCTATTTTGGGAGATAAAGTTTATGTCCTCCTCCATTATTGTACTTTAATTTCAATAATAAAAATATAAATTCAGCTAAAAAAAACTCTACCTCTAACACAATAACCTCCAAATTAATACTATGTGGAATGAGAATTAATGTTGAATTTCTTTTGTTGCAGTACTGATTTAGATAAAGGAAGGAAGAAGTAAAAAGGCATAATGCTGGGCAATGATTAAGCCTGTTTTCTCTCTCTTTACCCCTACTGAAACTTGGTAACGACATCTCCTTAGAATAACCATGTGGTCCTTTTTTGCTTAATATGGAAAATTTCTTTCTATTTAAAAAATTCTCTTATTAAGCTCAATTTGTGGGAAATTGCGCAGTCCAACTCAACATTACGAGATAGTTTAGTTGATGGTTTGGAATAATTAATTTTAGCATAAAATTTCGTACTACGACAAGTGAAGCCAGGGTTCCCTTTGTTCGGTCTTCGGGGAAGAAAAAGGAATCTATTCGGGAAGCGCTTACCAGGCCCTTTACCGATACCAAGAGGAAGTAGGAATTAGACCAATAGGGCACTGCTCTCCGCCTGTCGTTTAGATCTATTTCAGTTGCCAATAAAATAGAATACGGGGAACTCTCCGTCTAAGTGGTTGATCTGACGAGTCAATTCTCAATGCGATGCATCCGTGAAATGGGACGGAAATATGCCTCGCGAGGAACCCCCGCCTGGAGGCGAAAATCTCTTTGAATTTGTCTCTGCGATTGTCTTTCCTGCAGCTGGACCGCACCTTCGTATAAGATAATATAGGTTTAGTTGGTAGCATAAAGAAAAAATTATTCTCCGAATAATGAAACATTTGGTTGAGGATTAAGAGTTCGACTTAATGCATTATTTCTTTGCTAATTGATCCTAATTAGACATTAGAAATATATTGATTTTTTTCTAATAGTCGAATACTTTTGTCCTTAAATACTATATATTTGATTTAATCCATAAAATGATTTTCTTTCATATGAGTCATAGTCTCAATAAGAATGTTAGTTCTTCTTGTTCATATATTATGATATGAATATACCACATCAATTAATTTATTAAATAATATTGTAATAAGTTATTATGAGAATTTATGTTATTTTATGCGGGATAAAATGTGAAATAAAATGTGAGAAGTGCACAAATATTCATTTTTAATGACACTATTTAGAGATTAGTCAGTACTTATTTTATCCTGAAATTCTAAATTAAAAATCGTAACTTTCAGACAAGTTAGGACATTTTTATCCTAAAAAATTAAACTGAAAAACTGAAGTACGGAACACGCTGACTAATTCCTAAATAACAGTCATTTAGAATAGCTATCTGGTATCATTTGATAATTAAATGATTAGATGTTAACTTATTTTATAATTAAATTAAAAGGACACTTAAAATGCTTTACGAATTATAGCAGAAATCAAGCTTGTTATTTTAAATTTAAACATGCCCAGTCATCACAAATGATTATTGAAACATTCAGGTAAAAATAACTTTTTGACACATAACTAAACATATTTTACGTAATAGATATTCAAGATGACAAATTAAAAGTAAATGCAGTAAGAAAAATATATATGAACATGTTAGACATTTGAAATTCGTTAGCTTTTGCAGACTTTCATATCCACTGATTGAAGAAAACAGTACAAATTCACTTGCGTTTTATCTACGGCGCAACTTAGTCATTTGACTCAGGAACGTGATATAAAAACTTCAAATTCATTCTTCAAAATGAATCGAAGAGTTTTTCTCTACTTTTTTTATCTTTATTCTATAAATATAGGTTTGACAATGGTTTATGTGTTTTTAAATAGTATTATGAGTAGCTAAATCCTTCGTCTAGGGTTTTGATGGAACCTTTTGTAGGATAAATACTTGTTACGTTTTATACGATTGAGCGCTTTGATTTCTCTACTTGTTCAACTAAGTGTTTATTTCAGTTAATTGAATGGACATCCATTGATTGTACCTAGTAATTGTGTACTGATTGGAAAATGGTACATATTTAGGTAGTTGTCGAACAACATCACTCATAATGTATGTGAGGAATCAATACAACGGGTTTAAATGTGGATTTAGGAATAATAAAGCCTTGACGTGGTCATAGTAAGCGCTAAGATAGTGCCGGCTAGCATAGTTCGGGAGAATATATTTGGTAAAATTATTGTAGTTGCTCCGAAGAGAAGTACGGCACCTGAAATGATCACGATCAGTATAGAATACTTGGGCAAAATTATAGGAGACATCGACGGACGGATTCCAACAATTGGAAAAATCATAACTATATGTCTCTTTAATCTTGCTTTCATTCTCGTTCTCGTTGGTTAATAATTTACTAATTTCTAGATTTGTTAGTTAATTAGTTTAGAATAACAATCACAATCTTCATAATAAAAATGTCCGGACTTGTATTTCTTAGTGATGTTGAACAATTATAGCTAAACCTTAGTTCTATGTGGGATTCAACTCCGGACTCTTAGTCCGGATTATATTTGCAGCGACCGCTTAGTCCTTTTTATAAGGCAGAGTTGGGCGTGACCAGTAAAATATAGTTAATAAAGTCTCTGTATTTTCACAAAGTAGGGTATTAAGAGTTCCACCCAATGCTTTATTTCAATCCTAGTTGATCCTAATTAGATATTAAAAGTATTTTGATTTTTTCCAATAGCCGAATACTTTTGCCCGTAAATACTACATATTTGATTCAATCCATAAATCGATCTTCTTTCATATGAGTCATAGTCTCAATAAGAATGCTAGTTCTTACTGTTCATATATTATGATATGAATAAACCACATCAATTAGTTTATTAAATAATATTGCAGTAAGTTATTATGAGAATTTGTGTTATTTTACGCGGAATAGAATGTGAAATAAAAATATGTGAGAAGTGCAAAAATATTCATTCTCAATGATGCTATTTAGAGATTAGTCTGTTCTGAAATTTTAAACTAAAAATCGAATAGGAGGCAGGCCAGGTAATATCAGTGTCTCAAAATTTTGGAGGGACGGACAATGGGACATTCAAAAACTCAATCAAGTGGCACCTGTGGCCATGATTCCCATCATCCTTCGAACCAAGATACATTATAATCCCTGCCTTAGAGACAAACCAATATGGCAACCGTCCACTTCTGGTGAGTTCTCTTGCTCATCAGCATGGTCAGTGCTAAGGGATAGAAACCAGATCCTTTTTTCAAACAAGATGACATGGCACACAAAGATCCCTTTCAAATGGTCGTTCTGCTTGTGGAGAGCTTTGAGAAACAAGCTTCCCACTGATGATAGGACGGCCAAATTTGGACCCCCCACTGTCACAAAATGTGTTTGTTGCATCCGACCTGGTGTGGAAACAGTGGAGCATATTTTTCACAGTGGACACTTTGCTAAAATTATCTGGAAATACTTCAACGGGCCAGTAGGTATCCTTGATCATAGGCAATCACTGAAAATGCACTTAATGAAATGGTGGCTCTTGAAAAAGGAAAATGAGGTGCATAGCCTAGTCATAGATACCTTACCAATCATCATATGTTGGAACCTGTGGAAGAATAGATGCTCAGCTAAGTATGGAACGAAAACATCCTCTGTGATTAGAACACTATATTCTATCACAACTAATCTCTTCCTTCTACTTAGAACATCATATCCCAACATAAACTGGCCACCAAACTGGATAGATACATACTCTGTCATTGAAAAGCTAAAACACCAGCTCACCGCCCAGCAAGTAATCTGGCAAAGGCCATCCCAAGGCTATGTGAAAATCAACACTGATGGTAGTGCACTAGGAAATCCGGGGAAAGCAGGGGCAGGAATCATAGTGAGGGACCATCATGGACACCTTCTCCATGCAATTGCAAGCCCACTAGGAGAAGCTACCAATAATCAAGCAGAAGCTGAGGCAGCTTATATTGGTATGCACTGGTGCATTGGAAATGGGCATACAAAAATCCATCTGGAAAGTGATTCACAATTGTTGGTAGAGTGGTTAACTGGCAGCTCGAACCCACCCTGGACCATCAGTATGATTATAGCTGATACAATCAAACTGATTCAACACTGCCAGGACTTCAAATGTACACATATTTTGAGGGAGGCAAATTGTCCAGCCGACACAATTGCCAA
>MCJB01030815.1:7573-18396 GCA_002018475.1 Nicotiana obtusifolia
GTGCCCATTTTCGAGCAACCATGCCACCTCTTCCCTCAGCTGTCGACAGTCCTCTGTCCTGTGCCCATGGGTACCATGATATTTATATATCAAACTGGGATCCATCTTAGCTGGGTCCGATTGCAGCGGTCGAGGCCACTTAGTGTCCTTAATACGGCCGATGGCTGACACGAGAGTAGCTGAGTCGACGTTGAAGTAATACTCGGATAGCCGCAGTGCTTCTCGATGACCATTGGTTCTCTCGAAGTTGTTTCTCACCAACGGTCCTCGGTTATTCCGATTATGATCATTACTCCTTTCTCGTCTCGGGGAACCCTACCTTGCTGGAATGACTTTTCGGTCCCCAGGATATGGTCGATGCCTGTCTCTACTCGATCTTGGTTCTCGATAAATATCCCTTTGAACCCTATCATGAGCTCTGATGGGGTAAGTGGATCCCGAGGGGGCTCCAAGTTGGTCATCCTCGACCCTAATCTTCGATTGATATCGGTTATGTATATCCGTCCATGTGATAGCCGGATATTCAATCAACCTCTGCTTAAGCTGTTGTGAAGCCGTTAAACTTCGAG
Source organism: Nicotiana obtusifolia (assembly GCA_002018475.1). Taxonomy (NCBI): domain Eukaryota; kingdom Viridiplantae; phylum Streptophyta; class Magnoliopsida; order Solanales; family Solanaceae; genus Nicotiana; species Nicotiana obtusifolia. The sequence continues at coordinate 8,143 of MCJB01030815.1, forward strand.
CATTGAGTCCTTGGGTGAAGGCCTGTACGGCCCAATCATCGGTGACCGGTGGTAGATCCATACGTTCCATCTGAAAACGAGATATAAATTCTCTGAGCATCTCGTTATCCCTTTGCCTGACTTTAAATAAGTCCAATTTCCGCGTTTCTACTTTAATGGCACCCGCATGAGCTTTTACGAAAGCATCCGCAAGCATGGCAAAAGAATCGATGGAATTCGAGGGTAGATTATGATACCAAGTCATTGCCCCCTTTGACAAGGTTTCTCCGAATTTCTTCAAGAGAACAGACTCAATCTCATCGTCTTCGAGATCATTTCCCTTTATGGCGCATGTGTATGCTGTTACATGCTCATTTGGGTCAGATGTCCATTGTATTTAGGAATTTCCGGCATGCGAAACTTCTTCGGTATGGGTTTTGGGGCAGCGCTTGATGGGAAAGGTTTCTGCACGAATTTCTTTGAATCTAAACCTTTTAATACTGGGGGTGCTCCTGGAATTTGGTCCACCCTCGAATTATATGTTTCCACCTTTTTATCATTGGCCTCGATCTTCTTTTCGCCAGACTCTATTCGTCTGGTTAGTTCCTCGAGCATTTTCATGATCCCGGCGTTTGCCCCCGATCCACCTTCGCTTGGTTCCATTGTGATTGGTTCATTTTCGGGGATAATTTCCCGAGGAGGGCCGGCCTCAACCCTATTCGAAACTTGGCTCCGATTTTGCAGCTGAGCAATGGCTGCTTGCTGGGCCTGCAATATGTTGAATATCATCCTGAGGCTAATCCCGTCCTCTTCGTCATTCTAATTTGCCGAACGGTGTTCTCCTCGAACACTGTTCAATGGGCCAGAAGTCCGATCCACATCAACCGCCATTTGGGAATTAGCGTCGACTGAAACTTCATTACCGGACGCTACGTTATTGTTTTCGCCCTGGTGGTCAAACTCGCCATCGACATATTGAGGCACAGATTGTGTCACGACCCAAAATCCCAACCTGGTCGTCATGGCGCCTTTCGTGAAGACAAGGCCAGCCGAACCAATCCAACACCGTTAAACATTTTAAACAACACGAAGATAATATAAATACGGTTTAATATTAGTCAATTGCGGAAAATATCATATAGCAACCATCCCGACTACAGCCCTCAGATCGGGGTGTCACAAAGTCATGAGCCACTAGAGAAGACCTACTGATAATATATCTATTACAATATCTTAAGTACAAATGTTTGAGGGAAGCAAAATCAACAAAAGAAAAGAGTTACGGAGCTGCGGACGCAAGCAGCTACCTCGTAATCTCTGAAGCTTCGGTCCAGTAGTAGTATTCAGTACCTCTGAGTGGGACCGGTAACGCCTGAATCTGCACACAAGGTGCAGGGAGTAAAGTGAGTACTTCCAACTCAGTGAGTAATAAAAGTAAATAAGAACTGAAGATAGGAAGGAAACATGTAAATCATTAAACAATCCACGACGAAGCAGTAATTCAAATTACATTCCACATCAATACGTGAAGTAAGCAGAATAATCACAACACCAAAATGCAATGCAATGCAATGCGATGCTATGCCATGCGATGCAATGCAATGCTAGTCATGCTAGTCAATGCTAGTCATGACCTGTGGCGGACGTGCCACACGATCCTCTGGGTACCCGCGCTCGGTGGGTGGTTCCGGCGCAATATATGCTAGTCATGCTAGTCAAGGCTAGTCATGACCTGTGGCGGCGTGCCACACGATCCCTGTAATGTAGTGCAATGCTAGTCATGCTAGTCAAGGCTAGTCATGACCTGTGGCGGCGTGCCACACGATCCATTTAAAAATCATTTGAAAATAGCGTATGTGTTTCAAAACCAAGTTGATGAAATGATTTATGCAACAACAATGGCGGTATGCCCAATAACACCCTTGTAAGGTCCACACAACTGGCGATATGCCCAACATTGTAATACAACATACAACAACAATCACCCTTGAAGGGTTCATATGACCGGCACGAAGCCCAAATGTGGCAATTAGCCCAATTACAATAATATCAAACGAGTTTCAGTCATGAACACAATAGAAATCATCAATCGGGATGGACCAAGTCCCAATCCCCATACTTAAACAAGCCCATGCTCATCACCGAGCATGTACCTCACCTCATTACAGTATTAAGAGGTGTAATCCGGGGTCTCGAACCCTCAGGACGTCATTTACAAGTATTACTCACCTCAAACCGGCTAAATCCTTAGCCCACGATGCCTTTGCCCTTCAAATTGGCCTTCACGTGCGTCGAATCTATCCAAATTCATAACAAATACATCACAATATGTTGAGGGAACAAAGCCCAAGCAAAACAATCAAAAATACCAAGAAATTTCGAAATTAGCAAAACCCGAGCCCCGGGCCCACATCTCGAAATTCAGAAATTTTTACATCAACGGGTTCCTTGTCTCCCCACGAGTTCGTACATACCAAAAGTTCTCAAATCCGACCCCAAATGGTCCTCCAAATACCCAATTAAAATTTTATAATCTCAAGCCCTATTTCTTCTATTTTTAGCAAGACTTCAATAATTTTCTATGTGGATTTCATAATATAAACGAGTTTTAGGTCCAAAATTCTTACCTCCAATCGATTCTCCTTGAATCCCTCGTTAATTTCTTCCAAGAACCTCCAAAAATGAGCAACTATGGGTGAAAATATACCCAAAATCGCGGACAAAAGACGGCTTAAAACATTCTGCCCAAGCTTCATGGAGTTGTACCTTGCGCTGAGTGCAGGTTGTACATTCTCTTATTATTTTTCCTTGCTGTACACCTTCTATTAAAACACTCATAACTCCTTGTAGAAATATCCAAATGAGCAACTGTTTGAATATTTAGAAACTAGACTCGAAGATCTTTCATTTGATAGGTTGTCCACTACATAACTCTTTATATATTCCGAGATATGAACTTCTAAAGTGCATCAAGAAATTCTGTCAAAACTGCTCTGCCAGCCTACTTCGATCGATCATAACTTTCTGTATACATGTCCAAATGATAAATTCTTTATCATTCTGGAAACTAGATTCAAAGGACTATAACTTTAATGTTTTGCACTTTTTCTAATTCTATATATATTGCAAGATATGAGCTTCCAAACGAGACTACACGCATCAGTTTTTTTCTAAAACTTTCTGCAATTTTCTGCGGATTTTTTTTTCCATCTTTTCCAAGATGAAATAGTCCGTTTAACCACCCAAAACTCACCCGAGCCATTCGGGACCCCGTTCGGATATACCAACATGTCCTAAAACATATTACGGACTTGGTCGAGGCCTTAAATCACATCCAACAATACTAAAAACACGAATCATACCCCAATTCAAGCCTAATGAAACTAATAAATTCCAACTTCTACATTCGATGCCGAAACCTATCAAATTGAGTCCGATTGACCTCAAATTTTGCACACAAGTCATAAATGACATAACGGACCTATGGAATTTTTCAAAACTGAATTCCGACCCCTATATCAAAAAGTCAACTCCTCGGTCAAACTTCCCAAAAATCTTCTATTTTCCAACGTTCGCCAAAATGCGTTGAATTGTTCTACGGACTTCCAATTTCAAATCCGGAAATATGCCTAAGTCCGAAATCACCATACGAAGCTATAGAAACTCTCAGAATTCAATTCCGACCCTCGGATCAAAATCTCGCCTAACAACCCGAAATCGCCAAAATACTACTCCACCAATTCAAGCTTAATTCTACACCGGACCTCCAAACTAATTCCGGTCACACTCCTAAGTCATAAATCACCTCCCGAAGCTAACCGAATCATTGGAACTCACATCCGAATCCTCTAACCCATAAGTCAATTTCCGGTTGGCTTTTCCAACTTAAACCTTCTTAAAAGAGACTAAGTGTTTCATTTCTTACCAAATCCACTTCGAACTCAAACTATTCAACTCGATCACATGAAACACGGATAACGAAGAATAATGAGGTGGAAATAGTGGAAATGGAGCGGTAACTCGTGATACGACTGGCCGGGTCGTCACAGATTGAGAATGCGAAATGATTGTATTGTAACCTGAAATAAAAAAAAATGTTCTGCAAAGAACAAGTGTAAAATAGTCTGTGTGACAGAAAATTGTATCAAACTTTCACTATTATCCTTAGCCCCACGGTGGGCGCCAAACTGTTTACCCTTAATTACAAGTAACAATTAAATTTGTATGTGGTTTTAAGGATATGTGACTTGGTTTAATATAGTTAAAGAATGAACGGAAATAGAGACTAAATTCAGCGAATAAGGAAGAGAGCAAACCACCAATATTGAATAGCTTTTCCATGTTAGAATCCTCCAGAAATAAAATATGAAGTAGATAAATAAGTATAATAGACTATAGCTTTGTGTATATTGATTGTAGATTATGGTATCGTTTACTACAGTGCTGCCCCTTTATATAGGAAGGAGAAAGAATCCTGTATAAGGTAAAAAACCTATCTACAAGGTAAAAAATCCGTAGAATTAATAATTACTATGTCTTTATTGATTTCTGCCGTGATTCCCGCCGAGAAACTCACTTATCACGGGATTTCCGGTCCTACAGTTACGCAAAACTGATAATTTTACCATAGAGTGTTTCACCCTAACCGGCCTCGAGATCTCATCTCAGACGCCTTGGCTTCGAACTTCATTCCGATAACATCCGATCTCGGACTTCTCCTCTCGATATCTTAAACTGTGTTTTTGCGTTGTCATCGTTTAGCTCGGCTGAACACGCCGAGTGGTTAATTTGCACTATTCTCATGTTGAATAATATTGTAATATTTGCCTAATATAGAGATTTGCTTGAATTCATAACTCTAATCATGTTTCAACTTTTTAGATATTATGTCTGGTGTATTCTTGAAGTTTCAAATTTAACTATACCAATTTCGTATGATTTTACGCTTCGTTGAATTCTTTTAATAATACGTTTTTCAGCCATTGCTTCACACATTGAGCTTTCTAAAGGTAATTAATTTCCTTAATCACATGAATTCTCTCTCAAAAATTTACTCCATGTGTATAACTCAATGGATAATAAACAACGCTAGCATGTAGTCTTGCTTTAGTTTAATAAGTTGAAGATACCTCGACCAAATATTTGATTACATTGCTTTCGTTGCATTCTTTAATTATCAGCCATTGCTCACGCCTAGGATATGAGTCTCTCCGGAGGTAATGTTATTTTCTTCACATATTTTGATTAGCTAGGTTGTTTTAATTCCTTTTGTTAGTCTAAAGGTTGATTAATTATTTGCAGAACAGTGTTTGTATCTTCTTTTAACAAAAGATGATTGTTAGGAAAACTTATATAATCTACTATATTTTGTGTTTGAATCTTATTGTTTCTCAAAGACATAATTACACATCAGTTAATATAATAGTAATATTAACTTCTGGTAATTCCAAACAATGCAACGTGCAAAGCACGTTAATAGAGACCAATAAAGTTTTAAAAGTATATATAAAAATTATATATTTATATGTCGATTTGGTTCGGATTAATTTACTTGATACGAAACCAAATTAAACTAAATCTAATTAGATTTTTTAATCGATTTGGTTTGACTTTTCGGTTTGATGCGATTTTTCAGCTCGGTTTGAACACCCCTAATTAGCATCAACGGCTTGTTTTCACTTTTTTTTTGCGTCTATCCATAGCTACTTATTTATAAAATAAACTTCTATCACTTAAAGAATAATTTCAACCCTTGGTGCGTAAAAATACTTAAATCCAGTTTAGCTAAACCGCTTCTACATCGTTACAGATTAAGATAAGACTACTAGCCTGTCTTAAAAACTTTTCCTTCATATTTTCGATTAAGCAAATAAAGTACACTGTTGTCTATAATGTTTTTCTTTAATTTATGTTTTTATCTTTTTATTTAATAAAATACTAAAACTAAAAAGTTCTAGAATCTTCCGTCTAGTTACTGACTCTCATTAAGAGCCCGTTTGGTCAAGCTGTCAAAATCTGATTATTTTGAAAATAGCAAGTTGTGTTTGGCCAATTTCTTGAGTAGTGCTTTTTGCAAGCTCATTTTGTTTGGTCAATCTTTCCAAAAAGTACTTTTAAGTAGGGGTGTACATGGACCAGATTGCTTCGATTTTTATCAAAACTAAACCAAAGCAACTACATCATTTGGATTGATTCGGTTTTGTCGGATTTTTCGGATTTTTCGAATTTTTTTTGTTACATTAATATTTTTCAATCTTACTTTATTAAATTTATAGACAAAGTTTTAATAAGTGAATATATATTTAGTAAAAATTTAAAAAATTAAATAACATATGATCTATTAAAATATTCTTATGAGAGAATTTTCTTAGTACATGATAGTTATTTTCTTAGTTGTCTAACAATAATATTTTTGTTAATTACACTTTCAAGGTTAACCGAATTTAATAATTAAACATAAAAATCAAGATGATACCTAAATAATGATATATTCTATTTAATTCTAAATCAAATTCAAAAAAGATATAAGAAATTTCGACATATTAATATGGAAGAACAAAGATGATTGACGCATTTCAGTAACACTTCATAAGAAAATGATACAAACCATTATTTATAGTAAATAAAAATAAATGCACTTTATAGTTCTATTAAATATTACATCTCATAAGAAGATCTCGAATATTTTTACATTTTTTTAAAAAAATTCAATATAAAGTCTTAAAAGTATATATAAAATTATATATTCATATGTCGGTTTGGTTCAGATATTTTTAGTCAATACCAAACCAAATCAAATGAAACCTAGTCGGATTTTTTAATCGATTTGGTTTGACTTTTCGGTTTGGTGCGTTTTTCGGTTCGGTTTGAACACCCCTACTTTTAAGTATGAAATTACGAAAAGGGACAGTAAAAATTTAGTTTGCAATTAGTATTATATAATAAATAAAAATAAATTTGAATATTTATCATAAAGAATTAGTTAAAATATAAAACATAAAACAAAAATATAAATTAAAAGTTCTAATCAATATAAAATGTAGCTATTTCAAAGCAGTAATATTGAGTATCTCGTATTACTTATCGTTTATATAATAATTTAAATATATCAAAATATATTATTCAATATAATTAAAAATCTACTCTAAGTAATAGGAGAAAGAGAATAAAAGTATGGTTGAAATAAAAGGAGAAGGAAAGTATGGTAGAAGGAAAAAGGAAAAGAAAATATTAAATGAGAAATAATTTGAATTAATTTATTGTAAGATCATTTTTTGTCTTGAACAAATTAATTTTCTGTTTCAATTTTTGCTTCTTGGAAGAAGCAAAAATTTGTATTTTCTTCCCAAATATAAAAAAATTACTTCTGCTGCTGTTCAAAAATACTTTTTTATCTTGGCCAAACAACTTAAAGTTTTTGACTTTCAAAATTATGATCCCATTTACTTCACAATATCGGTGTGAAATTGCTCTTAGTGCAAGTGAAGAATCCAATTCCATCACCATATATGTCACCATTTTGTGATGGTAAATTAATAGAAGACTTTTACATTTTGACCAGACATATAAATCTCTCAAGATACGATTTTAGCGCATCTCACAAATTATTTTTAAAACAAAGCGCATTCGGTAATGCTATTCTGTTTTCAAATATTCGTAATTTGAGTGGTTTTAGCTGGGCAGAAAAAAGAAAACTAGAAATGCAACAAAAATCCACATAAAGATCGACCTTTTCTTTTACATATTTTGTCAAGAAAAAAAAAGCATTTTTCATGTATAATTTGGACTTCCACAGAGTGGTCAAGAAATTTTAGAGCTTGTGATTTTATGACAATTTAAAATTCCTTTAGTTATATAACTTTCACATGAGATTTTTATGTTAAAAGGCAATAGTACAATAATTTAATATGAAAAGAATCTTTATAGTTGGAGTAGTTATTTTTTTTCTATTTAATTTAATACTCTGATATCATGCCTTCGAAATTTCCTCAGAATTGCGTCGATTATTCCGTAAGGCCGTTGGTGGATATTCTAAATTTCCACACGCAGTTGACGCGAAGTTTGGTCTGACTTGGGCGCTTAAGATAAGGAAAAGGGATAATACTATTCTGATGGGGATAACGCGTCTACTATTTTATTAAGCCACAATATCATAATCCCATAGGAGTAGGACGCTCGCTTTTTTCTGGATATGTCAAGAAAAGCAAATTACCTCTTTTATTTCCACTCACTAATATATGTAACCATCAAATCGTGTACTTGCAGTTGACACTCGAACTAGATACCTTCTTTAAAAAAGATAGCTACCTTCTTTTTACATAGTAAAAGTAAGGGTCGAAAATAGACCAAGTGGACGGATAATAAGATTTTTAATTTTTTGGCACTGCATTTTAATTTGCAATACTTTAAGAAATCGTAATATGTTTGGTCAAGTTTCTAAAATCTAGCTTAATTTGAGAAGTATTTTTTTAAAAATATTTTTGGTGAGAAACAGCTCGCATTTGGTTATTTAATTTGAAAAATACTTTTAAGCAGTAAATAGTATTTTCAAACTTTAAAAAATACTTTTAAGTTTATTTTTTTTAAAAATACTTTTCGAAAAAATATTTTTCGGGAGAAGTTATTTTTTTCTAGTTCTCAAAAACTATTTCTACTTCTAGTTAAAAGTAGTTTTTTTTCTTCTACATGACCAAATATCTTACTCTTGAAGAAAAAAAAATACTCTTAGCAAAATAAATTACTTTAGCCAGAAAGAAGGCTACAAATATGCTCTTAAGAAATACTAGTATTGATATTGAATTAAACAACGGCACGACAAAAATCTGACCCTGAATTCACTATAATTGCTTACTAACCAATTAACCGCTTTATTTGGTGCTGACGAGAAAAAACACTAATTTATTATTGGGGCTAAACATCCTTTAATCCAACCTAGTGGAGAGTCGGTTCACGTGAAGCTTCCTTGTCTTTTCCTTCCTTCCTTCATCATTATAAATACACTCTTTCTTTCCCCCTAAACAGAGTCACAACAAACAGAATATCACAATATCAACAATTTTCTCGTTCTCCCACTTCCTTTCTTTGCTAGTTCAACAATCCAAAAACAATGGAGTTACGTCCATTAGATATCAAAGTTATTGCCGCAGACGGCATAAAGAATGTCAATACTTTCTCTAAAATGGATGTCTATGTTGAAGTCTCCATCTCTTATCCTAGCCAAACCAATAAGCAAAAAACCTTCGTCCACAAAAATAGTGGCACAAATCCCAAGTGGAATCACTGCATGAAATTCACTCTTGACGAATTTTCCCTCACAAAACCAGGGCTCTACCTCATCTTTCGTCTCAAATCTGAACGTACCTTAGGTGACACAAAAATTGGTGAAGTCTCTGTTCCTATTCATGATCTCTTTAATCAATCTACTTCTAATGGCACAGCTGAGAGGTTTGTTGAATATCCAGTGATAACAGAGAGTGGAAAACCAAAGGGTACTTTGAAATTCTCTTATAAATTTGGTGAGAAATTTACAGCGGCTGATCAAAAGAAAGATGTAAACCATGAGCCTGTTACTGCTTATCCTGCACCACCACATGCTGCTGGTGCATCATATGGTATGGCTTATAATCAGCAAAATCCCGGATATGCGTATCCACCTCCTCCCCCTCAAACTTCTTATGGTGGGTATCCGCACACTGGATATCCACCTGCTGGTGGTGCACCTGGTTATGGATACCCGCAACCACAACCTGGTTACGGGTATCCACCCGTACAACAACCTGGATACGGATATCCACCGGTGCAACAACCTAAGAAAAAGAACAAGTTTGGTGGAATGGGAGGTGGATTAGGTTTGGGATTGGGTGCTGGTTTGCTTGGTGGTTTGTTGGTGGGAGATATGGTTTCGGATGTTGGAGAGATGGCTGCTTATGATGATGGCTATGGGGATGCCATGGGAGATATGGGTGGCTTTGAATTTTAAATTAATTTTGGTGCTTTGTAATTTTATTTTATTTTGTTCTTTGGAGATATAATAAATTTGAGTACTTTGTATATTTTGGAAGATTTTTTAATCGTTTAGATCTTGAATTGCAGTGTCATTGACTGCTTCTTCCTAGGATTTTCTAACTGAATATGCTTTTAGTTCCTGAGACTACTTGTTATATTTTAATTTAATTCTCATGGGTACAATTTTTTGTACAAGAGTTTCCCTATACTCCGACCTTACAATTATCAACTTTCTCGGTCCCAAACTCCCAACCCCTATCCCCCACCCCC
>MCJB01030815.1:18448-114299 GCA_002018475.1 Nicotiana obtusifolia
CACCCCCTCCCCCTCCTTTTATTTTTTGTTGAAGCAAAGAACATCATAGATCTTTGCTTTTTCCCTCGATAGTGCAAGCACTGTTTGCAAATAGTTTGTGTATGTGTCTGTCTGTGTGTGCAGCAGTTTTAGCGGTGACAAATGGACAGATTGGATCGGATTTAGGTATGGTTAAAAATAGATTGAGCAAATTAAACCCGTTCATACTTTATGCATGTCAAAAACGAGTTGGGTGTTAAATGGGAAGATTGAATATGGGTTAACCCATATTGTTGTAATATTTTTTTATTTATAATTTTTTTTTTCTCAAATTATTTAGTGACATAAACTTAACTTGAATAATATATACTCTTCTTCATTAAATTTATTCGAATTTGACTATCATATTATAAACATAAGTTACTCTTTCATAAAATATGACACACTTCATTTTAGAAAGAAAATGTGCTTAATGCACATCAAGCAATACCACTAATAATATATGATATTATTATGCATTTTGGACTTTGTTCAGATATTGCTACAATGCAATATAAAACTAAACAAATTCAAAAAAATATATACTATAAACAGAAAGATACTATTTATATTAGAAAATTCACAAATAATACATGACTCTGTACAAATTTAACGTTGAAATATGTGCTCCATAATCAAAAAGAAAATAATTTTTTTTTAGTTGAAAAAGAAAGTACTCTTTCTATAATATGACAAGAAAGTACTTTTTTTGTTGAAATGAATGAAAATACATTTCTTACATCATGAAAGAAAAATACTCATTTTATTAAAATGAAAAAGAAAGTACTCTTAATAATAGCTCTATTGAATTGGGTGGAGGTTGGGATGAGTTCACGAGGAAAATATTTTTCAAAATATTTAAGTCAACCAAACATGAAATTAAAAAATAAATTCAAAAAATATTTTTCTTTATACCAAATACACCCTTAATGTACTCTTGAGTACCTCTTTATCGAAAGTGACATATTACATGTCTGAAAAAATATTCTCTTTCTTAACATGTACTCTTCAAGAATAAATGAAAAACTATAAAAATTTGCTTCTACTCCTTAAACTATTTTAGGTATTCAAGTATGCATCTAGAAAGAATAAAGACGCTAAATAATAGTGAACAGTACTTACAATGTTTAGAAAGAGAAAAAAAAAAGAAACAAATACTCTAATAGTCAACTATAGTGAGAAGAAACATATGAAGGAAGAGGAGTTGGAAAATCTTTATAGCATTTTCAATTTTAAAAGTGATATCATGTATTTTGAGTGAGCAAAATTGAAAGATAACCCACTAGGCTAACCCATATTTTACCCACACTTTACCCATAAATACTCATACCTTTATAAGGAATTTTTAGAAATCACTATTTTTTGGTGGCTATTAACTTTCTATAGCTACCATATACATAATTACTTCCTATAGCTACTATTAAGTTGCTACGGTAGTGTGTTCACTGTATTCGCGCTGATGTATTCATGAATATAGTAGCAAAAAGCACCTAAAAATCGGGGCAGTCCAGTTGCACGCACATGTATTCACATGTATTCGCGCCATGTATTCATGGATACAGCAGAGAAAAAACGCCTAAAATCAGGGCAATCCAGCTGTACGTGTATGTATTCAATGTATTCGTGCTGCTGTATTCATGAATACATCAGCAAAAGGGCCTAAAATCAGACAGTCCAATTGTACGCACGTGTATTCACATGTATTCGCGCCACGTATTCATGAATACAGTAACGACAATCACCTTAAAATAGGTATATCCAGCTGTCTAATAACGAAAATAATATCAATTAGCGTGATACACTTCTAATATAACTCAACAAAATTAATTCTAACATGCCTCATTATCAACCCAATTAATTAGAATAATTTTTCAGTTGTATATAACTTTTGTATTTAGTGTGTTTTAATTTATTTTTTTTACTGTTGCGTTCATTAAATTCAATGTTTGTATTTACTGTATTCGTTATTTTATATAGAGTGTATTCAAATGTATTTGTATTAATAGTATTTTAGTTATTCCTAATACATGTTATTACTGTTGTATTCAGTATATTTCATTAGTTGTATTCGCTGTATTTCTCTTTGTATTCAGTGTACTTTACTGTATTTTAAAATTAAATGTAGTCACTATTTTTTTCTATTTTAATGTTTATATTCAGTGTATTTCAATGTTTATATCGTACATTCATGCATGAATACAGATGTATTCAGCTGTATTGAAAAAATACAAACCTTCGAAATACATAAATACAGCAAAAAAAATATTTATGCAATTATAATGTATTTGAATGAATTTTGTATAGAATACAATGTATTTGTATCATTTTATGTGACTAAGTAGCAAAGAAGAGAAGAAAGTTCGCCGGAGATGGTGTTTTCCGTCCAAGCAAAATATTGTATATATTATATTAAAACTAAAAACGGAGACGAACAAAAACCCGGCCCTCAAATCTTCTCCGACGTAAAAAAATATTGCAGTACTCATGTAGAGGAATCCATTACAATTCTGGCGTAGAAGAAAACCACAGTGGTCCTCTTATTTCAAAGTTGTTGAATCAGCCATTGAAGAGGAAATTTGAAATTTTCTGCTAAAAACCTAAAAATGGTGAAGATTTAAAAAAAAAAGTGAAGAGAAAAAGAAGAAGCCTAAACCTACCAAAAACTCAAAATCTTTAACAACTTACCACGAATTTTTGGAGCAAAAACATTGAAAGTGAGGAGAATCGTGCTTCAAAAATCGCGAATACAATCTTGCTGCAAGAGAGAGAGATTGTGAAGAGAGAAAGAAGAAATATTATATTGTTATTTTGGTAGAGAATAACCGAAAGAATGAGCGAGAAAAATGATAAATAGCTTAATACCTTAATGGTAGTCTATACTATAAATACCTATTTTACTATAAAAAATAAAATATAACTATAAAAAATAATATTTTAAAACGATTTCGATTTATAATAAATATGATATTAACTTTTGCTATACGAGATAAAATTTTCTATTTTTACGGGTTTATGAATTGAAGCCCAAATTTTACCAAAGCTTAAATATCACTCATCCAATCCATTAAAGTATGGACGGATAAAGAGAGTTGACAAAATATGGGCTCATTCTGCCAGCACTAATCAGTTTTAATCTTGTATTCGGCGAGGGAGTGGGAATTTTCAATTTGTGGGGGAGAGGGTGAACAGTTTTGTTACTGATCATCTCATTACTCTCTGTAAGTAGACACTTCCATCAATAGCATATATTAGAATTCTTGCATTTAGTTACTCTCTGTTTTAACTGTTAAATTGCACTTTGATGTTTGCAAAATAATGATGCCAGGAAATGGACTAGTATAAAATATTTAAGTGTAAAGGACATATTGCTCAAAGAATTAGGCATAGGCACAGCCCTTGAAGACCAACTAAACAAAGAAACCTTGTAAATTACTCGTTGCATATAACCCACTGAAGATAGAAATCTAACTTAACTAAGTCTGCAGAGAAATCAATCATCTATACAATAGAGATTCGCATCTCAACTAGTTTGGATGAGATATAACACTTCAGAAATGCAAAGTCTGCTGTCAAGATATGCAAACATGCAGAACGCTGCGCAGAAACGCAAACACTGAAAATGCAGAATGCTGCACAGCAATCCTGTGCAGAAATACATGAACAGGTTCGAAAATGCAAAAAGAACTACAGAAACCAAACAACATGGTATTGGTCTTTTCAACAGTTCCTTACAACCAAATTCCTGAGGCACTTACGTCTATAATACCATGTAATAGAAAGTAAGCAAATTAAATATTGACGTGGTGGAAAAGCAAGAAAGTTTTCTTTTTTTTTTTTTTAACTAAGATGATCTTTATATAATATTTGGCAAAGGATATGCAGATATTAACGAGGACAGAAATACAAGTCCTACTGAAACCTAAACTCCACAACAACCATGGATACTGATCTAGTGAAACAACCTTACTATTTGTTGCATACTCATCTAATTAGTCATCAATTAACATTGAAAAAGTCTCCAAATGAAGGATTCGTAGATGAATGAACAGCAAAAGCAATGGCCATATTCTGAAATACAAGACGCATATATAAAGAGGCAATGCAGAACTAAATCAGAAACAAAAGAAAATCAAATTAAAACAAGATTGAAGCTACAAACTGAGTAATGGATCGAATGACATTGTTGCAGTATCAGAATTTCAATCTTTCGTAACTAAATATCATTATAGGAATTCCAAAAGCTTCAGTAATAGCTAATTTCACAAATGTTCCTAACAAAATATGATTATATTCTAAGAACATAATTACATAATCGATCAAAAGAGGCATTTTCAGTTCACCTCTCTATGAATTATACAGTGTCAAATGGTTTTAAATACTATGCACATACCACTTAAAGCTAACATTCAAAACTCCCTTGCTGGTAGTATAACAGTCTACACCACTTGATCACATCACTCTCGGATAACTTAGAGTGCAACTCCTTCCCTCCTTATCAAACTTCAGCTATACTTGAAGTAATGCATATGGCAGTCATGCTTACTGTTACGCGACGCCTTCCGGAGATTCTTTGGAAGGGTAGCGTAAGGCTAAGCAATCGTTGTCAATGCGATTGCCGTCCGCCAACCGAGGTCCCCTCCGCACGCTAGACTAGATTGTCAGTGCCGTGCGGGAAAACCAATTTATGAGTAACGAGAGAATTTGAGAGCTTGAGCAGAAAAGTGAGAAAAATAGCTTGCTTGAATAAATGAAAGTCTATTACAAAAACTACGCGGTGTCGAGGGGGTGAGACACCAGTACAGAAAATTGCTTGCTTGCTTGAATGTTTGAATGCTTATACCCCCCTAATAATGCTTAAAATAAATAAACCAAAGTTACACGAGTAGATCTAAGAAAGCTGTAAAATCATACTGAAAGTAAATAAAGTAAACCTATCTATATTTACAAAGAAAAAGGACTTAGTCTTCTACAAAGTAGAAACAAGTCCGTCAGCAGCAACATTATCCTTTTGGCTCAGGGTCCACGCGCAGCGTTGTCTGCGCGCGCGGCGCTATGGGTGTCTGCCTGTGGTTGGCATTGGCGCTGGCTGTCCGTGGGGCGACAGAGGCGCTTGCGCGCTTGTCACTTGGAGCGGCCAAGACCACGGGGTCGACCGTGGCGCTAGGCTTTAGGAGGCTTGCCAGGACGCCACGGGGCGCGTCCAAGGGGTCATGGGGCACGGCTGGAAAGCCGCCCATGACAGTACCCATACACACAACATAGTACAGTTAGAAGGGCATGCAAGAATCCCTAGTTCATTGCATGTTGAACATGAAAACCCATGCCAAAAATATTTGGAAAACCAAACCTCCTATTTTCCAATATCTCAATCTCATTCCATAAGGGCGAACTGCATTACAGGCGCCGAGACATTGAATAAAGGTTTTCCATAACATTTCTCATACATTGCCACAGATCTTATCAAAAGTTCATTGCCCAAATCTAGACAAGAATGTACGAAAACACAGGTTCGTTATGGATAAGTTTATTCATGTCCCTCATGTTCTTATCGTTGGGTGGGATTCAAGTAGACGCCTTTGTGGGCATAAATTGGGGGAGGATGGCAAAACAAAGATTTGTTCCATCGATGGTGGTGGATTTACTCTTACAAAATGGGATCACAGAGTTGAGAATTTTTCAACCAAGCCTTAACGTTCTTGATGCTTTTGCCGACACCAATATCGGTATCACCATCACCTTGCAAGAGAACTATTTACGAAACGTAAAGGAGCCAAAAGAAATAGACGTAATGATTCATGAACGTGTGAAACATTTTGTTGACAAGGGAGTTAAATTCAGGTACATGGGAGATGCAATGAACTCATGATTTCTAGATTTTTATTTCATCTTTTTTTAATCTTGGCTATGTCCGGATCCGCCCACCTCGACAATTCCACCAGATCATCTCTTCTTCTTTTTTGTCTCTATTTATTAGCATTTGAACTTTGATCTCCATTATTTTCACAAATTTTAATTTTATTATTTCATTTCAGGATTGCTACTCGATCCATAACTTATTAATTTGAGTGCAACGATTTTTTTTTTCTTTGTGTAGGTATGTGTACGTGGGGAACGAACCTTTTGCCAAATCAAAATATAACAAAACTCCATTTAGCCGTATTATTCATTTCCTGAATTTGACCAGAAATTCCCTTGATAAATACAACCTCCAAGATATCAAAGTAACAACTCCCATTTTCACCGACGTCTTAATAAATATGACGAAGCCATCAGAAGGTGATTTTCGAGAAGAAATAAAGGGCCAAATGATGGAATTCCTAGATTTCCTTAACAAAAAGGGTGCCCCTTTTGTTATCAATATTTTTCCAATCTATACGGTGTATAATTTGGGATTTGATGTGGAATTTGCTTTCTTTGATAATGTTAAATCCAAGTTCAAAGTTGTAGATGGCAATAACACCTATTACAATTTGTTCACCTTCCTTTATGATGCACTTGTTTATGCTCTAACAAAGGCAGGTTATGGTGATATGGAGATTGTTATTGGACAAATTGGTTGGCCTACAGATGGATATGAGGGTGCAAGTGAAGAAAATGCTGAAAGATTTCATCGTGGCCTACTTAAATATCTTGGTAGGAAGGAAGGAACTCCACTACGCCCAAACAAGGATATAAGTGTGTTTCTCCTTTCCTTAACAGATGAGAATATGGTAATTACAGATATAGGCAATTATCAGCGACACTGGGGTATCTATAAACTCGATGGTGAACCCAAGTATAAAATTGATTTCACCATGCATGACCTAAATACGAAGCCAACCGTCGCCAAAGGTATTATATTAGACCATTTCATATAAAAGTTTTAATTGTTAGCTAGAGCACTATTGAATATGACCCCGGCTTATGATTTCTGATTCTTTTTTATGAATCAAACACGTAAAAAAAAATTCCTTTTGGGGGGTGTCGATAAAATTTGACCCATGACTTTTTCTTTTTATTCTTGTAAAATATGTTTATCTCATCTAAAAACTTGATAAGCTATATACATATTTATGTCTGAACAGGTACGGTGAAAATGCCGAACAGATGGTGTGTGTTTGATGGTAAAACCGACTACAACGAGACCGTGGTGATGCAAGATTTTGACTCTGCCTGTAAGGATTCTGACTGCAGCACCTTTGGCTCTGGTGCAACTTGCGATCACCTCGTTTTCGCAGAGAAGGTATCTTATGCATACAATATGCGTTACCAAATGAACAATCAAGATCAGGAGTATTGCGAATTGATAGGCGCCGAGCTCACTGCAAATAATCCTTCAACTCCAGACTGTGAATTCCCCGTTGAGATCTTAACTGCAGAGGTTGTCGATGGTGGCAGCCCAGAAACAAAGAAATATTAGATCAGAGTGAGCGCTTCTACATGTATGTGTATGACCTTAATAATAATTGTGTATCGTTGTTCATTTCCTTCTTAATTTGCTTTATTGCATTAGTTAGCTGTATTATATGATGCATATATTGCGGTATCTTTCTTATAAGATACACAAGACTTTGGACAGGTGCATTGTATATGTATCCCATGTCAATAACTACATATATATATCTCATATCAACAAATACAAACCTTTTTAAAATTTCATATATATTACTGAATCATGTGTGTGAGGATTAACCCGAAATTTGGAGAGGAAAATACTGAGTTCAAAATGATGAATGATGAATGATGAATGATGAATGATGAATGATTAAAAAACAATTCTTCTACTGCCGCTTCGAGAATGAAACAAAAACATAGAAGAAACATACCTTGATATTGACATTTTCTAGCAGTCCATCTAACATTCTCAAATAAATTGGGAGATCGTCAACAGCAAGAACCTCATAAGTCATATCAACTAGAAAATTATTAAAGTTCTCCGTTTCACCATGTACCAATACTCTCTTTAATGTCCGTTAAGGTTTGCCCTAATTTCTTTTTCATATTTTGGTTTACATATTACTTGACGGAAAGATAAAATATTTATCATAATTGATTTTACTTTTCCTAAAAGAAAAATATAACTCTTTATCAAATTTGACAGATCTCTTTCTTGGAGGGAAAAGATTGTGGACTTCTATAAATTGAAAATTCATCCTTCATATGCAAACAATAGCATCCACAATGTAGTCATTAAACTAGTCTTATATAGGAGGAGATTATCTCTCAATATTTTTTAAATATTAGTTTTCTCATATGTGGGTCAATTGACCAAACAATATTAAAGTATTATATCTCTTTTAGTATAGTTTTCTTGTTGTCTGATTTATCTTTAATCAAGGTTTAGTTTATTAGTTTTCACATCACGCCTTGTTATTTCAATTTTAATAAGTAGTATCAGAGCTAATTCTTAGAGACAGGTTAAAGGCGGGTTCAGATAAAGCTACAACCAATTTGACGATAATGAAGAATTTTATCCACAAAAAAAAAAAAAGTTGGAAGTATACTACAGGTGGAGATAAAATTTTAACCATAATTTCAATATTCCTATTGCTGCATTTTTGAAAGACAAAATTATTTTTAACTCATGCTTATTTTTGACGCATGAGCTCAACTTTTTACCCTTCTCACTTATAATGCAAGACTATATTTTTCACATGTACGTGTATTGGTGAAAAATAGACTTACTATATGGTCTAACTGAATCTCGACATGTGTCAAGAGTATTAGAATGTCACAGAAAAGTTGAGTATGAGATTAATCGAGTTGAGAGCGATTCAGCACAAATATTATTTGTACTGTAATTGTTAGTATCAGTATAATTTGTATCGTAATCATTTATGAGGCAGCACAAAAAATATCACAAACCAAAATCTCACTAAATCGTGATGGCACCTAACACAACCTGTTAGGTAAGCCAACAATATATCATACAACTCTAAGGAGAAATTATCAACAAATAATAAATAAAATTACAGAAATCAATACAATAATACCAAGGACTGGTAGTACAAGTCACGAGCCACTAAGATTTAGATTTTACAATGCTGGTACAAAGAAAACACAATACCTATTCGAATATACATAAAGAGAAGTACAAATCATAAACTACCATGATTAAAGAGGTAGTTTGCATCTGGAATATGGGTACGTCTTCAATGCTAACCTTTATCCTCCACAGCAGCTCAGCTCCTGAATCTGTACGCAAGGTGTACAAATATAGTATTAGTATTACCGATCCCATGTACTCATTAAGTATCTTGACCAACCACAGTGAAGTACTGACACGGTTTTTGGTCAAAAGATTCTCACTTTGTATAACCTGTGCAGCTCAATAACATATATGATACAGAGAAATACCCAAGAAAATAGTCATAGAACGATAGATATCAAAATAAAGATGCACAATTAAGGTAATAATCAAGTTTTTCCAATTAAAAAGATCAAAGCAAATACAACTTGCCTCAACTCCGCTTCCAAAGAGACATGCACCAAGTAGCATTTTGCTCGAATACTTGTACATGAAGGAAAATATTCTACACAAGTCAATGATCCATTCATTTCAATTTTCAAATGGTGTGTTTATGAAAACCTTTACATGACTCCAACATGTCAATCTATGATAACAACTCTCCCTTTACATGAATCTGACACTCTTCAAGTGTCCAACAACTCACAAACAAGTCTCATGCATATATAAAATGCATCAACTAGCATATATATACAATATGCATGAATAAAGCATGTAAATGCATGAATATGCACAAAGGATTCACTTGAATAGTCAAAGCTTCCACCTTTATGCTCAATAACTCATCACATCGGATCACACATCACAATAAACCAGAAACCCTTCGGTTTCTCACAACCTGCGTGTACGTTATCAAAAGAGAAACATAAGAGGGCTACCCTAGGGGGATAGATCTTTCACGACCCAAAATCTCAACCATGGGGTCGTGATGGCGCCTAACATCCGCTTGCTAGGAAAGCCAACATTAGCACAAATTTTAAAGCAGTTTAATAGCTAAAGACATATGAATAATAATAAAAGAGTGAAATCGCATAAAACATATAATAGGTCTACGACCATCGCTATCTAAGACTATCCCAAGTATCTAGTGTCACAAGTATATGAGCCCCTAGTAATGCTAAATACAAGTCTGCAATGGAAAATGCAATATTTCCTGGTACAATAAACAGTAGATAAAGATCGTAAAGGGACTCCGGGATCTACAAACGCCAAACAGCACTACCTCAAGTCTCCTGGGAAAGGTCCGAGCAATCACCTCTGGACGCCGTTCGGACCAACACTGAGATCTGCACAAAAAGTGCAGAAGTGTAGTATGAGGACAACTGACCCCATTTACTCAGTAAGTATCGAGCCTAACCTCGACGAGGTACTGACAAGGCAATGGCAAGACACTCACTGTAAACATATATGCTTAATAAGCAAAAGAACAATAACAATACATAAAAACGAGTAACTACATAATGAACAGAATAAGAAAGTACATGACAGAGGGCCCCAGAATAACATCACATCACAACCTCAGAAACATATCATGGCAGCGGAGCATAACAACGAAGAACAGCTACAAAACATCTTTTTTGTTATAGCGCGCAAACCGATCTCAATATTAATAACAACATCGTAGCAGCACGCAACCCAATCCTAATATCAATAACAATACCGTTGCGGCCTGCAACCAGTATCAATTCATTTGAAAATGCTTAATAACAACCAAATACAGAAAATCTCACAACATAAAATAAAAAGGGAACTAAAACACATAATTCACCAAGGAAATACGAGCAAGAACAAAGAAGGTCAAACAAATCAATGTTCATAAAGTAGCCTCATAATATATGCCAACAAGAACTTCAACAAGTCGTAAACACGGGAACAATCTAAAGATCATACGATCCGATATAACATAGTAGATTGCAACAAGAATCAAGTAAAGCCAACAAGGCAAGTAAAGGCATGAGATAGGTAAAATCATCTACCTAATAGCATATAGAAAAGAATAGCCAAACCAACCCAGCTGGCTGGTCAATCTCAGAGATCTTATCGGCCGGCAAACCGGAGACGGACGACCACGGTCCCGGCCTTACCAACACCGGAGGTGTACTAATCAATGAACCCACGAAATACATTATTAAAAGTACTCGATGAGCAGGAAGTCCGGCTGGATTCAAAGTATGGAAGACTTTTTACGAAGAAAAAGAATGTTCCAGTTGTTATGATAGCGAATGAACTACCAGAGTGCGTTGCTGCGAATAGACCGCCTTCTTAACACGCGGCACACCAACTTGAAGTCTGATTTTAAAATCTCTCTCTACCTTCACAAAACTTCTCGCGCCATTCTCAAAGCTTACCTTATTTAGAAAAGGAGAAAGGGCTTTTTTATAGATGTTGAGGTTGAGTAAGGGGGGCGGAGCTTGTAAGCTGTATCATCAATGTTAATAGCATTTATCGATGCTTCTCCACACTGTCCTGGTCTCACGATGTGGATTTGAACCAGTCCTAGTTATTCTTCGGGGCGGAGTGGAAGAAGGGGGGGATTCTCGAACGCGGAAAGGATCAACCTGAAGGGGAAATGATGTATGTTCAAGGAGTCCTCGGTCTATGATAAAAGGTTGCTCAGTAAGAAAAAAAAGAGTAGCTCTCAAAACGCTAACCAGGCTTTTTTTTACTTGTTCAAATAACAATTAAGGTGAAGCAGGGTCAAAGTTGGACTAGTTATCAGACCAACTATCTCACACTCTCTCCCTCAAACCCAGCCAAAGGAGCGCCGTTATCGGACATTGTAGGCTGAGCATCTATTTCTCGTATATCGTTCCACACCGAGAAACAGACACAGGAACTGAAATAGATTAAAAGATTACTTCCGTAGAGGAGAGGATCAATAGCCCCAATCCCCATCTTTTCAAAACATGTCTTTTACGGGTAGGTCGAAACATCTCCATCCTTTTCGTTAGTAAAGGAGTACGATAAATAAAGGCATGAAATAAGCTAGAACTTGAAACAATTACGGACATATAACAAGTGAAGACACATATATCATGTAAAACATGTATCAATTGGGAGCACCTTACAAGTAAAACCTTGAAATACTTATTGACATGGTATAACTATAGACGTGAAATAAAGTGATACGCCCCGCATGCTTAAACCCATGGCGACGCATATACACTCATCATCTTGCATATACGTCGTCCCCACATATAGATCACGTAGATAATAGACACATCATCTCCTAATTCTCCCAACTCAAGGTTAACCACGATATTTACCTCTTTTCGGAACAAGATCAACAATCCACCACGACTTTCTCTTTAGAACAAGCCTCCAAACAATCCAAATCTAGTCAAATATTACTCAAATAAGTCTAAACAAACTTTAGAAACTACCCTCTTACAAAAAAGGTTTGATCTTTAACATATTTAAAGAAGTCAATAAACGTCAACCTAGGTTCACATGGTCAAAATCTGAAATTAAGACCAAATCCTGATTAACCATTCACCCCTGAGTCCATATATGTGATTTGTTTAGAGATCCGACCTCAACTTGAGTTTTGATATCTAAATCTCAATTTTACATAATTCCAAATTTCTAACCCCCCCCCCCTCCCCGATTTCTACTCTATGAAGTCTTAGATTTCATAGTGAATATTCATGAATAAGTAACGGAAATTGAACAAAAATAAGTTAAAGTTACTAACCTATGAAGTTGGCAAGAATTTTCTCTCCAAAATCGCCTCTATTTGGACTCTAGGTCAGAGAAATAGAGTAAAATAAGCTAAGTCCCAAAATCCCAACCTTTACCCAACTACATATATCGCAAATGCGAACTCTTGTTAGAAATTACAATGTTCGCAAAAGCGAACCACTGATCACAAATGCGAATAGTGTCTGAGCCAATCAGATGTCGCAAATGCGACTAGAATTTCGCATTTATGAAGGATCAGCCACTCACAAAAGCGAACAAAGCTTCACAAATGTGAAGTTGTTCCCCACTCACTAGTGTCGCAATTGCGACACAACCCTTACAATTGCGAAGCCCGACCAACTAGAAAATATGACCAAAACTTCGCATATGCAAAGTGACCCAGTCCCTTCCCAACTTCGCAAATGCGAGCTAGCACTCCCAAATGCAAGGCTCCCAAATGCGAGATCTGCAACACTAGAATTCCCAGCAATGCCAAAAATAGTCTGGAACTCATTTGAGACTCACCTGAGCCCCTTAGCCTATAATCTGAACATCCACACAAGTGTAATAATATCATTTTAACTGGCTCATAAGCTCAAATCATTAAAAGAACATCTAAATTCAAGAATGAAACACCAAAACTCAAGAAATTTCATAATTCAATATTCGAAATTCAACTTTCCATATCAAGCATCGAAATGGCCTCAGGTCACCCAGGACCCCCAACCAAACATGTATACAAGTCCAAAATCACTATACGAACCTATTGGAATCGTTAAAACATCAATCTGAGGTTGTTTATCAAAAATATTTCCCGTGGTCAACTCTAGCCATTTTCAAGTTAATCAAGTTTCTTTAAAAATTCACATTTTGACTTTCCGAAAATTAACACGGACCATGCATGCAAGTTATAAATCATCAAGTAGCTATATGAAATGTCTCAAATCATAAAAAGGGGAGCTAGAACTCAAAATGACCTATCGGGTCGTTACATTCTCCACCTCTAAAAGAAACGTTCATCCTCAAACGGATGTAGAAATATACCTGGACTGTAAAAAGATACGGATATATACTACTCATGTTGGGCTCAGACTCCCAAGTAGCCTCCTCGGTTGGCTAACCTCTCCAACACACTTTCACAGTAGGAGTATCCTTAGATCTAAACTTTCGAACCTGCCGGTCTAGAATAGCCACTGTCTCTTCCTCATAAGTCAAATTCTCCTCAAGTTGCATCACACTGAAGTCCAAGACATGTAACTTATTCTCATGGTAATTCTGAAGCATGGAAATGTGAAATACCAAGTGTACCCCTGCTAGGCTAGGAGGCAATGCAAGCCTATAAGCTACCTCCCCAACTCTCTCCAAGATCTCAAATGGGCCAATAAACTTCGGGCTCAACTTGCCATTCTTCCCAAGTCGCATCACGCCCTTCATAGGCGAAACTCGGCGAAGAACCATCTCACCCTCCATGTAAGACACATCACGATCCTTCCTATCAGCATAACTCTTTTGCCTGGGCTGCGTTGTACGAGTCACTCCTGAATCATTTTCACCTTCTCTAAAGCATCAAGAACTAAATCTGTACCCAACAATCCAGCCTCACTGGGCTCAAACCAACCTACCTGAGAACGATATTGCCTCCCATATAAGGCCTCATATAAAGCCACTTGGATACTCGACTGACATCTGTTGTTGTCGACAAGCTCCACTAGAGGTAGAAACTGGTCCCACTAACCTCTGAAATCAATAGCTCATGCCCTCAACATATCCTCCAAAATTTGAATTGTCCGCTCGGACTATCCGTTCGTCTGAGGATAAAACACAGTACTCAACTCAACCTGTGTGCCCAACTCACACTGCATAGCTCTCCAAAAGTATGAAGTGAACATCCTGCCATGGTCTAAAATGATAGAAACAGGCACACCGTGCAGGAAAATAATCTCTCTAATATAAATCTGAGCCAACCGCTCTGCAGAGTAGGAAGTTATCATCGGGATGAAATGCGCAAACTTGGTCAACCGGTCCACAATGAACCAAACAACATCATACTTCCTCAAGGTTGATGGTAAGCCTAGCACGAAGCCCGTAGTGATGCACTCCCACTTCCACTTCGGTATCACAAACTTCTTGAGTGAAACCACCGGGTTTATGATATTTGTACTTCACCTGTTGATAATTCAAATATCGAGAGACGTGTCCAATAATGTCTTTCATCATCTTTTGCCACCAATAATGCTGCTTCAAGTCACGATACATATTCGTGACACTTGGTGAATAGAAAACTGTGAGCTATGAGCCTCGTCAAGGATCAACATTCTAAACTCACCAACACTCGTAACACAAATCCGGTCCTGAAGTCGCATAACACCATCATCCCCAATCATATCCTTCTTAGCACCACCCCGCTACTCTGTGTCCTTCGACACCAACAATTGAGGATCATCAAACCAGCAAGCCTTGATGCACTCCAACAAAGATGACTGCATCAAAACACAAGCAAGAACCATACTAGGCTCCGAAACATCCATCCTCACAAACATGTTAGGCAAAGACTGAACATCCATGGCCAAAGGCCTCTCTACCGCAGGTGTAAATTCCAAACTACCCATGCTCTCCGCCTTCCTACTCAAGGCGTCGATCACCACATTGGCCTTCTCCGAATGATACAATATGGTGATATCATAGTCTTTTAGTAACTCCAACCATCCCTATTGCCTCAAATTAAGATCTTTTTATTTGAATAGATGTTGGAGACTTCGATGGTTAGTGTGACCTCACATGGCACGTCGTATAAATAATGCCCTCAAATCTTAAGCGCGTGAACAATGAATGCTAACTCCAAATCATGCACAACATAGTTCTTCTCATGGATCTTCAACTGATGAGACGCGTGGGTAATCACTCTACTATTCTTCATCAATACCGCACCAAGTCCAATATGCGATGCATCACAATACATAGGGTAAGATCCCAAGCCTGTGGGCAACACTAACACTGAGGTTGTTGTCATGGCAGTCTTGAGCTACTAAAAGCTCTCCTGACACTCACCACGCCATCTGAAAAGAGCACCCTTGAGTCAACATAGTCAATGGGGCTGAGAGAGATGACAGGCCCTCCACGAAACAGTGATAGTAGCCCCCAAACCTATGTAGCTCCAAATCTATATAGCTGAAGTATGTCTAGGCCAATTTGAACTGCCTCAATATTCTAAGGATCCACCTTGATACCATCAGAAGACACAACATGATGCAATAAAGAAATTGAGTCCAACCAAAACTCATACTTCGAAAATTGGCATATAGCTGATGATCTTTTATAGTCTGAAGTACAATCCGTAGGTGCTGTTCATGCTCCTCTCTACTGCAAGAGTAAACCAGAATATCATCAATGAAGACAATCATAAAGGAATCCAAATAAGGCTTGAACACTGGGTTCATCAAATCCACGAAGGCTGCTGGAGGATTAGTCAAGCCAAATAATATCACCAAGAACTTGTACTGACCAAGAGTCATAAAAGCTATCTTAGGGACGTCCAATGCCCTAATCTTCACTTGCTGGTAGCCAGATCTCTAATCGATCTTGGAAAACACCTTGGAACCTTGAAGCTGGTCAAATAAATCATCAATCCTAGGCAACAAATACTTGTTCTGGATAGTAACCTTGTTCAACTGCTGATAGTTAATGAATATCCTCATCGATCCGTCCCACTTCTTAACAAACACCACCAGCGCACCCCACGGTGAAACACTCGGTCTAATGAATCCCTTGCCAAGAAAACCTTGCAACTAATCCTTCAATTCCTTCAACTCGGTTAGAGCCATATAATATGAGTCATTAGAAATAGGCCCAATGACCAAAACCAAATCAATGCAAAAGTCAATACCTTGTTGGATGGCATACCCCAAATTTATAGGAAACACCTCAGGAAACTCCTTCACCACCAGTACCGAATCCATAGGAGGAACCTCCACAGTAGAATCTCAGGCGTAAGACAAATATGCTAGACACCCCTTCTAAACTATACATCGGGCCTTCAAATATGAAACCACCCTGCTAGTGGAATGACTGAGGGTCCCTTTCCACTCTAATCTAGAAACCCTAGCATGGCTCAAGTCATATTCTTGGCATGAAAATCCAAGATAGCGTGATATAGGGACAACCAATCCATACCAAGAATGACCTCAAAATCCACCATTGCCACAACCCAAAAACCATCTAGTCATGATGGCACCTAATCTAACCCGCTAGGTAAGCCAACGAACAACCAACACAATCCAAATGAGATTAATAAGAAATCAATTATGAATTAGTTAAACTTTTACTCAATAACCCAACTAGTAGTACAAGTCATGAGCCACTAAGACTTAGATTTATAAAGCTGGTATGAAATAATACAACATCTGTGTGGAATAAACATAAAATGAATTTAAAATCTAAAACTACCAAGGACAAGTGGTAGCTATATCCAGAAAGAAGGTACATCTTATTGCCAGCTCCCGCCATACACAACAGCATCAACTCCAAAATCCGCACACAAGATGCAGAAGTGTAGTATGAGTACCAGTGACCCCATACTCAATAAGTATCATAACTAACCTCGGAGAGGTAATAGAAGCAAGAATTATAAATGATACTCGCCAATCACCTGTACAGGTTTATAAATTCCAACAAGTATAGAACAAGTAATATGATCAAAATCATGAAATCACAGATAAAACTAACTTGGTACTTTCAACTTTCTAAACGTATTCTGCTCAGTCAACAATCCATCATATAAGAAAGATATGCAAATAAATCAGGTAAACAACCAATGCAGTAACCAAATATCAATCCTTTGTGGCGCGCAATCCGATCCAAATAGCAATCGCCTCACGGCTCAAGCCTGCATTAGAATCATAGTAACCGAGCTAAACTAATAACCGGCTCTCCTAGAGCTTACATCAACCAAAAACCCATCGATTTCTCACAATCCGCGTGTACACCGTCAAGAGAGAAACATGAGAGGCTGATCCTAGGGGATGGATCCATATCCACACGCAGCATGGATAACTAACCTGTTATCAGCACGGTGTGGTCACATGCTCAATATCATAATCCGCCTGGCGTGGTCACGTGCTCAATATTAGAATCTGCCCGGCATGATCATAGGCTCAATATCACGGATCCGCCCGACGTGGTCACAGGCTATATCATAATCTGCCCAGCATGATCACATGCATAATATTATAATCCGCCTGACGTGGTCATAGGCTATATCACAATCCGCCCGGCGTGGCCATAGGCATAACAACACAATATGCCCAACGTGGTCACATGCAAAACAACACAATCCGCCCGGTGTGGTCACACACATAACAACATAATCCGGTGTGGTCACAAGCATAACAACACAATCCGCCCGGTGTAATCACAGGCATCCAGTCCAAATCATATCACACAGAAAAATTATACAAGAATACGTGTATATGATTACCGAATATCATATTTGATAGTCCTGGACTGATATAAATGACATACTAATGTGTATGCATGTGCAAAGTGTGTTAATATAGCTCAAATCGGTAATTTCATCACGAAAATAGCAATTATCAAGTTTATCAAGATATTAACCTCCATGCAACCTCAAATATGGCTCAAATAGCTCACAATAGGGGTACAAATAAGAGAAACAACACAACATGAAGCTTAATAATAAATTTAAGACATATCAAGCCTAAGCACTATCCCAAACATAGAATATACCCTGTGCGCGCACATAAGCTTAGCCCCACATGTACGCCACTTATAGCATGTATCTATCATAAATAACTACGGTAACTAGTGCATCAACCAAGTTTAGGTAAGATACTTACCTCAAGCAAGCCAAATGAAATATCGATCAAGACAAACAATACTCTAGAAATTCCATCCCCCGCGAATCGACCTCCGAACGGCTTGAAACTAGCCAAAAGCAACTCAAAATCATCACATAAATCCAAAGGAAACAAACTCACACGATAAAGGTCGAACCTTTTATCAAATATTCAAAGTCAACCAAAAAGTCGGAACCCGACAAAACTTACAAATTCTGACAACCCATCCAATTACGAGTCTACACATACTAATTTCATTAAAATCCGACTCCGAATTGATGTTCAAAATCCAATTATTCACTTTAGGAAAGTTTAGCCCAATTTCTCTTTTGGAATCGTCAATCATATGCCTGAATCGGAGATAAAATCATGAATATAATCAAAACCAAGTCAAGAATACTTACTCAATTCATGTGGTAAAAATTCCTCCAAAATCGCTTAAATCCAAGCTCTAGATCCCAAAATGTGATAAAATAACTTAACCCTTGAAATGAATAGGATCTGCCCAGGCATCTTTGCATTTGCGGACAAAATGCCACACCTGCGGCGTCTCTTTAGTGGCAAGAACCTCGCTTCTGCGAGTAACACATATAATCCCAACCTCTCACACTTGCGGAAGATCTTCCACTTCTGTGACATCGCCAGGTGCGCCCCACTCGCTTTGCGCCACATAGACCGCTTCTACGTTACTACAGATGCGCTGAATCTCTGCATTTGCGGACTCCTGCCCCCATTTCCAGACTGTGCTTCAGTGCTTTGAGTGCTGCATCTCCAGCTCCCTGCGGTCACACAAAATCTCTGCAAAAACCAGCGTTAACCAACATCTTCCAAAATGATCAAAAATCCGTCCGAAACTCACTCGAGCCCTTCGGAACTTCGTACGAACATGCCAACAAGTCCCAAAAAGGAACAAAGATCTACTCGAGGCCTCAAATTACACATAACAACATTAAAACCACTAATCGCACCTCAAATCAAACTTAATGAACTTTTGAACTTTCAACTTCCAAAACTCGTGCTGAACCATATCAAATCAACTCGGAATGACCTCAAATTTTGCACACAAGTTTCAAATGAAAAAATAAAGCTATTCCAACTCCGGAACAACAACCCAAACCCGACATCATCAAACTCAACTCCCGGTCAAATCTATGAATATTTCAAACCTTCAAATTGCCAACTTTCGTCAAAAAGTATCGAAACCTTCCAGGAACATCCAAATGCAAATCCGGACATACACCCAAGTCCAAAATCACCATCGGACCTAATAAAATCATCAAAACTCCGATTCGAGGTTAAATGCATAAAAATCAAACATGGAACTCGTCCAACTTAAAGCTTCCTAGTTGAGAATCATTCTTCCAAATCCTTCCCGAATCGCTCGAAAACCAAAATTGATGATACATGCAAGTCATAATACACCATATGAAGCTACTTATCACCTCAAACCACCAAACTGAATGCAAATGCTTAAAACGAGTCGGATCGTTGCATTCTCCCCCACTTAAATATACGTTCATCCTTGAACGTTCCAAGAGTCATTCCAAAGCCATCAAATCACTATATAACCTCACTATACACATAACCATGGGTCATCCGACGTCACTCCTAATCCATATAAACCTGACAACACAATCTAACTGAAGACCCTCACTTCAACTTTAGAATCAAATCTCTAATCATTCGAAAATCTTTGTAAGACCCGATTCTCACATCTATACATTGTGAAGTCTAAATAAGTTGTATCAAGCCATAACCATATCTCAAGATATAACCATAGGATATACCGCATAACTCAGGTACTCATAGTAATAGCTTTCAACCACAACAGCTGCTCCGTAACAAACCCGGTACCGGTAACAAACCTCATATCACATAAAGCCTTGTTCTCAACCTTCGTATACTGTCAACGATAAGAGAAACACAGAAGAACTCATAACCACCCCCAGATCAACAAATCGTGGGGCTTTCTCGCCCGATAGGAACCATTGCAAAATTATAAGCTTACTTCTGAGATTATTCTTCCAAATATACCTAGACCAAATCAGATAGTACTAATTTCAGGTCCAAAATCTGACCTCATCCAGTATAAGCTACTTGACCGACATGCCACACCAATACTACCTAGATCCACATACCATGAGATCCGTGCACCAACCAAGTAATAACTCGAATGCTCCCAATAATGAGAGAAGAATCAAATGAGAGAATTGTCCCGCAAGTTCAACAGATGCCCCTGCAAAGCGCAATGCTATAAACCCTCTTCACAAAGTAGAATCAGAACACATAAAACAAACACAACAAATCATATCCCAACATAACTTACCACAGTGCGCGACCCAATCCAAACTCCGGTCCATATGAAATACCTCGAGCCATAATGCTCAAAATAAACAACCATACACATATCAAAAACAAGAATACAAAGTGAATTACCATAACCATGGAGAAACGGGTAACACCATATACCACAAATAGGAAGACTATAACCAAGGCACAACCAACTATTAAATACCCAAAAAATATTCTCTAACGAAAGCACCGGTCGTTTTGAGTATTTTATCCCGATCCCCAATTTATTGACTCCTATATGTTATATTGTGCTTATGTAACTTTCTGGGTGTTTGGTTTCGGTTTCGGGTGAGTTTCGGAGTGAAATGGGGCACATAGTCTTTAAGTTGGAGCCCTAAGTTTTTAGAGTTGAGCGTAGTTTGACTTTTGTGTAGACCGCTCCGAAATATAGTTTTGACGGTTACAATGGTCCCGTATGGTGATTTTAGACTTAGAAGAGTGTCCGAATGTCGATTTGGAGGTTGGTAGGTCGTTTCGGCATGAATTGGCAAAAGTTAAAAAGTTGAAGATTGGAAAGTTTGACCGGGGGTTGAATTTATTGATATCGGGGTCGGGATCCGATTTCGGAAGTAAGAATAGGTCCCTCATGTCAATTATGACTTGTGTGCAAAATTTGAAGTCAATCGGAATTGTTTTGGTACGAAGCGGCATTAGTTTTGAAATTTGGAAGTTCATAAGTTCCTTAGGCTTGAATCAATGTGCTATTTATGATTCTAGTGTTGTTTTATGTTATTTGACACTTCGAGTGTGTTTGTATGATATTTTAGGACTTGTTGGTATGTTTTGTTAAGGTCCCTGGGGCCTTGCGTGTAATTCGGACCATGTTCAGCGCATTTTGGAATCTTAAGGATTGCTGAAGTTGTTGGTTCTTCTACAGGTCTAGTTTACTTCAACACGTTCGCACTCATGTTCGCGTAGAGTCTTCAGAGGTTTCTTGAGATTTACCCTTCTTGTTCGCGAAGGGTCAGTGGGTTTGCGCACAATGATCGTGGACATGGAGCCGCGTTCTTGAAGAGGAATGGTAGGCTTTGTGGACCTCACGCATTTGGTCTATGCGTTTACGAGTGAGGCTTTGTGATTGTGAAGCTAGGGATCGTTGGTCGTAGCATTCGCTAGTGGATTCTCATGTTCGCATAAGAGGAATTTGAGCAGCAACATTTTTGTGCTTCGCGAACGAGAGGCATTTTCCGCGTTCGTGAAGAAGAAATCACTAGGCAATAGAACTTTTAAATTTCAAAAAGAGGGTTCTATCTCATATTTCATAATTTGGACCTAGACAGCTCGGTGTGAGGCAATGTTTAAGGGTTCTTCAAGGAAATTGTTGGGGTAAGTGATTCTAACCCGAATTGGACTATATTTCATGAATCTATTACTATTTTCATCATCAAATTAGGGATTTGAATTGGAAATTTGGGGTAAAATGGTAGAAACTTCCTAGACTTCCTAAACTTCCTAGAAACTTCCTTGATACGCGTGGCTAGTAGAGCATCTACTAGAAGTCATGCGGCGTGATAAAGTGGGCTAAAACGCGGGATGGTATTTCAGAAAAATGAATTTCAAAACTAAATGTAAAGGCTCCCGCGGTGATATAAGGAATGATCGTGATTTAATCTTGTGATTTGAGACTACGAGGCGGTACCTCGGTAGTGACTCTTTTTGGCATTTCACCATTTTTGCACTTGTCTTTGGTTGTTGTTTCCTTGACACATTATTAGTTGTTTTCTCCATGTTGCACTAATTGCTTTAGTTCCGCGTAGCTAACCTTGATATGTTATTTGTTGTTTCAATTTCATTACTGTCATTATTACACTGCCTTTCACTTGTTCAATCTTTTATTTATTCCAGTAGGGCCTTGACCTGACCTCGTCACTACTCTACTGAGGTTAGGCTTGGCAGTTACTGGGTACCATTGTGGTGTAGTCATGCTATGCTTCTGCACATCTTTTTGTGCAGATCCAGGTACCTCCTACCAGTCCAGGCATCAATGAGTTGAGCCTGTGCGTGGAGACTTCAAGGTACACCTGCCATCATCCGTAGGTCTCAGAGTCACCCTCTATCTACTATAATATTTTCCTTCTTCTACTATTTACAGTTGTATAGGGTTGAC
Organism: Nicotiana obtusifolia; assembly: GCA_002018475.1. Lineage (NCBI taxonomy): Eukaryota > Viridiplantae > Streptophyta > Magnoliopsida > Solanales > Solanaceae > Nicotiana > Nicotiana obtusifolia. Next base: position 41,466 of record MCJB01030815.1, read on the forward strand.
TATGATACCATTGTAGAGCTTGTGACTCGATATCACCAGGTTTTACGGAAACTGTATATGTTGAGCAGCGAAGTTTATTCTAAATATATGTTGAGCATTTGAGAGTTCATTTGTTTCTTCAGTTATTTTCGCATGTTGTTGGGCTTACCTAGTCTTCAAGACTAGGTGCCATCACGACATCCTGTGGAGGGGTACTGGGTTATGACAAGTTAGTATCAGAGCCCTAGGTTCATAGGTGTTATGAGTCACAAGCAAGTTTAGTAGAGTCTCGCGGATCGGTATGGAGATGTCTGTGGTTATCTTCGGGAAGCTTTGGAACTGTTAGGAAGAGTTTCACTTCTTTGATACCTTATTGTGCGAATTTGTCGACTTCAGAATTCTAATTCTCTGTCTTTATATTCTCTCACAGATGGCGAGGACACGCAGTTGGATCTGATGATCAGACACTCGCACCCCCTGCTAGAGCCGCGAGAGGCCAGGGCCGAGGCAGAGGCCGAGGATTGGCACGTGGTGCAGCCAGAGCACCTACCCGAGCTACTACAGAGGAGCCACCAGTAGCTCCAGTTGAAGAGCAGGCACCTGAGATGTCTATTTTACCCCTGAACTTCAGGAGACTCTCGCCTAGTTTTTGTGCATGTTTGGCACTCTAGCTCAGATGGGGTTGATTCCACTTGATCCTACCACATCTCAGGCCGGGGGAGGAGCATATACTCCCACAGCCCATACCCTAGAGCAGCAAGTCTAGGTTGACCAGGTCTTAGAGGTCATACCAGTGCAATCGGTTGTCGCAGTTCAGCCCGAGGGTAGGCATAAGCTTCTAGGGGGAGCAGCTCAAGCTCAAGAGGTATAAGAAATACTACCCTCCTACTTTTAGCGGGTTGGCTTTGGAGGATGCCCAGGGTTTTCTTGAGGAGTGCCAATGTATCCTTCATACTATGGGTATTGTGGAGTCTAGTGGGGTTGCTTTCACTACGTTCCAGCTTAAGGGAGCGGCTTATCAATGGTGGTGAGCGTATGAGTTGGGTAGACCGGCCCAGGCAGCTTCACTCACTTGGGATCAGTTCTCAGAGATGTTCATGTGGGAGTTTGTTCCCTAGAGTCTTAAGGATGCATGGTGCGCAGAGTTTGGGCAGTTGCGGTAGGGTGCTATGACCGTATCTGAGTATGCAGTTCAATTCAGTGATTCGTCCAAGCATGCACCAACCTTGGTTGCTATTATCAGAGAGAGAGTTCGTTAATTATTGAGGGGCTCAATCCCAAAATCAGATTCAGCATGGCCCAACAGTTGGAGATGGACATCCTATACGAGTAGGTAGTAGAGATCGCTAGGAGATTGGAGGGTATGTGGGCTCGGGAGAGAGAGGAGAGAGAGGCCAAGAGTCCTCGAGATTCTGGCACATATAGTGGTGCCCGTGCCCCAGTTGTAGCCCATCATGGTAAGGGCTATGTGAGCCGCCCCATTTATTCAGCACTTCCAGCTTCCAATAGTATTCTAACCACTCCCATTATGCGCCACCACTTTCTAGTGTGCCTCTTATATGGGGTGCTTTCAGCGGTCAGTCCAGTGGACCAGGCCCGAGCCAGTCCCAGCAACTACATCCTCCGAGAGCTTGTTTTGAGTGTGGTGACACTCATCATATGGTGAGGCATTTCTCCAGACTCAGGAGGGGTGCACCATCACAGACTACTCAGGCCCCACGTATTCTACAGGGCCCTTAGGCTTCTCAAGTTGTGGTTACTGCACCAGTTGCTACTCCACCTGCATAGCCAGCTAAAGGTGGAGGCCGAGCAGGTAGAGGTCGCCCTAGAGGGGGAGGCCAAGCCAGATATTATGCTCTTCCTGGTAGGACGGAGACGGTTGCATCCGACTCAGTTATCACAGTTATTGTTCCGGTTTGTCATAGAGATGCATCGGTCTTATTTGATCCAGGCTCCTCTTATTTCTACGTATCATCTTAATTTGCTCCATATTTGGGTATATCTCGTGATTCTTTGAGTTCTCATATCAATGTCTCCACGCTTATAGGAGATTCTATTGTTGTTCTCCGAGTTTATCGGTTGTGTTTAGTTTTTCTTGGTGGTTTTGAGACTATAGCTGATCATTGTTGCTCAATATGGTATATTTTGATGTTATGTTGGGTAAGTACTGGTTCTCTCCGGATCATGCCATCCTTGATTGACTCGCCAAGACGCTGATGTTGGCTATGCTAGGTTTGTCGCGGATGGAGTGGAGAGGTACTTTAGATTATGTTACTACTAGGGTGGTGTCTTTCCTTAAGGCATAGCGGATGGTTGGAAAGGGGTGTGATGCGTATCTAGCATATGTGAGAGACATTAATGTTGATACTCCTACAATTGAGTCAGTTCCGATAGTGAGGGATTATACAGATGTAATTCTGGTGAATCTTACGAGCATGTCATCCGACAGGGATATCGATTTTGCTACTGATTTGTTACCGGGTACTCAGCCATATCTATTCCACCATATCATATGGCCCCATCAGAGTTGAATAAGTTAAAGAAGCAGTTGCTGGAGTTGCTTGATAAGGGTTTCATCCAGCCTAGTGTTACAGTGAAGAACAGGTATCCATTGCCATGCATTGATGACCTATTTGATCAGCTACAGGGTGATAGAGTGTTCTCAAAGATTGATTTTCAGTCTGGCTACTATAAGTTGAAGATTTGGGAGCCAGATATCCCGAAAACTGCCTTCAGGAGTCAGTATGGTCATTACGAGTTCCTTTTGAAATCATTTGGGCTGACCAACGCCCCAACAACATTCATGCACTTGATGAATAGTGTATTCCAGCCCTATCTTGACTCATTTGTCATTGTTTTTATTGATGACATTCTGGTGTACTCCCTGAGCTGGGAGGATCATGAGCAACACCTAAGGATCGTGCTCCAGACCTTGAGAGAAAAAAAGTTGTATGCAAAATTTTCAAAGTGTGAATTCAAGCTTGATTCGATGGCACTTCTAGGTCATGTAGTGTCGAGTGAGTGGATCAAGGTAGATCCAAAGAAGATTGAAGCAGTGCAGAGTTGGCCTAAACCGTCTTCAACTACTGATTCTGGAGTTTTCTTGGTTTGGTAAGGTATTACCGTCGATTCGTTGAGGGTTTCTCCTCTATTGCTGCACCTATGACCAAATTGACCCAGAAGGGTGCTCCGTTCAGGTAGGCCGAGGAGTGTGAAGAGATCTTTCAGAAGCTTAAGACAGCTTTGACTACAACCTTAGTGTTGGTGTTGCCTACGGGTTCGGGGTCTTATACTATGTACTGTGATGTGTCGCGTATTGGCCTTGGTGTAGTGTTGATGCAAGACGGTAGGGTGATTTGCTTCACGTCTAGACAGCTGAAGGTACATGAGAAGCACTATCCTATCCACGACCTTGAGTTAGCAACTATTGTTCATGCCTTGACGATTTAGCGGCACTATTTGTATGGTGTCCCTTGTGAGGTCTATGCCGACCACCGGAGTCTACAACATCTGTTCAAATAGAAGGATCTTAACTGCAGCAGTGGAGATGGTTAGAGTTGCTTAAGGACTATGATATCACTATTCTATCATCCCGGGAAGGCTAATGTGGAGGCCAATGGCATGAGTCGCAAGGTGGAGAGCTTGGGAAGTTTAGCATGTCTACCGACAGCGGAGAGGCCATTAGCATTGGATGCTCAGGCCTTGGCCAACAAGTTTGTTAGATTGGATGTTCAGGCCTTGGCCAACCAGTTTGTTAGATTGGATATTTCGGAGCCGACTTGAGTTTTGGCTTGTGTGGTTTCTCGGTCTTCCCTATATGATCGTATTAGAGAGCGTCAGTATGTTGACCCCCATCTGCTAGTCCTCAAGGCACAGTTCAGCATGGTGATGCTAAGTTGGTCACTATTAGGGATAAGGTTGTGTTACAGATACAGGGCAGGCTATGTGTGTCTAATGTAGATGGTTTGCGTGAGCTGATTCTTCAGGAGGCTCACAGTTCGCGGTACTCCATTCATTCGGGTGCCAGCAAGATGTATCGGGACTTGAGGCAACACTATTGGTGGAGAAGAATGAAGAAGGACATAGTGGAGTATGTACCCCGGTGCCTAAATTGTCAGCCGGTGAAGTATGAGCATTAATGGCTAGGCGGATTGCTTCAGAGGCTAGAGATCAAAATGGAAATAGGAGCGGATTACTATAGGTTGACCAAGTCGACTCATTTCATTCTAGTGGTGATTACTTATTCTTCAGAGCGGCTGGCTCATGTTTATATTCACGAGATTGTCAGACTTTATGGCATGCCGGTAATCCATCATTTTTGATGGGGGTACGCAGTTTACATCGCGGTTCTGGAATGCCGTACAGCGTGATTTAGGCATGCGGGTTGAATCAAGCACATCATTCCACCCTCAGATGGATGGACAGTCTGAGCGTACTATTCAGATATTGGAGGATATGCTCCGTGTGTGTGTGATGGAGTTTGGGGGTTATTAGGATCAGTTATTGCCGCTTGCAGAGTTTGCCTACAACAACAACTACCGGTCGAACATTCAGATGTCTCTGTATGAGGCCGTGTATAGGAGGCGATGTCGGCCTCCGGTGGGTTGGTTCGAATTGGGTGAGGCTAGGTTGTTGGGTAAAGACTTGGTTGAGGATGCTTTGGAAAAGGTTAAATTGATTCAAGATCTACTTCGTACAGCCCAATCTAGATTCAAGAGTTACGCGGATCCGAAGGTTACGTTGCATTCATGGTTGGGGAGCGGTTCTTGCTCCGGGTTTCGCCCATGAAGGATGTTATGAGGTTCAGGAAAAAGGGCAAGTTGAGCCCCAGGTATATTGGACCTTTTGAGATTCTTGAGAGGATTGGAGATGTGGCCTACAAGCTTGCACTACCACCTAGTCTAGCTAAGTTCATGCAGTATTCCATGTTTCTATGCTCCGGAAGTATAACGAGGATCCGTCTCATGTGCTGGATTTTAGCTCAGTCCAGTTGGACAAGGATTTGTCTTATGTTGAGGCGCCGGTGGCTATTTTGGACAGGCAGGACAAAAATTAAGGTCGAAGAACATTGCTTCAGTGACGGTTCAGTGGAGGGGTCAACCAGTCGAGGAGGCGACTTGGGAGACCGAGCATGATATGCGTAGCCGTTATTCTCATCTTTTCACCACTTCAGGTATGTCTCTATACTGTTCGAGGATGAATATTTGTTTTAAGAGAGGGAGGATGTAACGACCCAAGCTGGTAGTTTTGATTGTTTTACCATGATCCCCTATTTATTGCCTCATCTATGTTATATTGTGGTTATGTAACTTGCCGCGGTGTTTGGTTCGATTTCGGGTGAGTTGCGGAGTGAAATGGGGTGCATAGTCCCTAAATTAGAGTCCTAAGTTGTTAGAGTCGACCATTGTTTGACTTTTATGTAGACGACTTCGCAATGGAGTTTTGACGATTCCAATAGCTCCGTATTGTGATTTTGGACTTAAGGGCGTGCCCGAATGTTTATTTGGAGGTCCGTAGGTCATTTCGGCGTGTATTAGCGAAAGTTGGAAAGTTGACGGTTTGGAAGATTGGAAAGTTTGACCGGGGGTTGACTTTATTGATATCGGTGTCGGGATCCGATTTTGGAAGTAAGAATAGGTCCGTCATGTCAATTATGACTTGTGTGCAAAATTTGAAGTCAATCGGAATTGTTTTGGTACGAAGCGGCATTAGCTTTGGAATTTGAAAGTTCATAAGTTCCTTTGGCTTGAATCGATGCGTGATTTATGATTCTAGTGTTGTTTGATGTGATTAGATGCTTCGAGCATGTTCGTATGATGTTTTAGGACTTGTTGGTATGTTTGATTGAGATCCGAGGGGCCTCGCGTGTAATTCGGACCATGTTTGGCGCATTTCGGAACCTTAAGGATTGCTGAAGTTGCTGGTTTTTCTACAGGTCTGGTTTTCTTCCACGCATTTGCGAAGGTTTTCCCACGTTCGTGTATAGTCTTCAGAGGTTGATGGAGATTTATCCTTCGCATTCGCTAAGAAGACCACGCGTTCACGAAGGGTCAGTGGGTTTGTGCACTGTGACCGTAGACTGGGAGCCGCGTTCGGAGGAAAGGCAGGCTGGGTGGACCTCACACGTTTGGTCTACGCTTTCACGAGTGAGACTTCGCAATCGAATATCTTGGGATTGTTGGTCATCGCGTTCGCGAGTGGGTTCTCGCGTTCGCGTAAGAGAAATTTGGGCAGCAAAACGTTTGTGCTTTGCGAACGAGAGGCATTTTCCGCATTCGCAAAGAAGAAATCACTGGGCAGCAGAACTTAAATTTCAAAACGAGGGTTCTATTTCATATTTCATAATTTGGACCTAGACAGCTCGGTGTAAGGCAATGTTTTGCGGGTTCTTCAAGGAAATTGATGGGGTAAGTGATTCTAACCTGGATTGGACTATATTTCATGAATCTATTACTATTTTCATCATCTAATTAGGGATTTGAGTTGGAAATTTGGGGTAAAATGGTAGAAACTTTCTAGACTAAAATTTTGAGTTTTGGAAGGCGATTTAAGGTCGAATTTGAGTAATTCTTTTATGGTTGGATGCGTTCTCGAATGAGTGTTTGGATTTTGTAAATTTGGTCGGGTTCCGAGACGCGAGCCAAGGTTGAAATCTTGAGTTGACTTTTTATTTCTTTGCAAGGATCGTAAATTTATTATTTGAATTAGTTTTCTATAGTTTATATTTATAGTATAAAGTTATTTATACTAGATTCGAGCCGTTCGGAGGTAGATAATCGAGGGAAAGGCCTATTAGTGGATTGAGTTAGCGTGATTTGTGGTAAGTGACTTGCGTAACCTTGTTTGGGGGAGTTACCCCTTAGGATTTGTGTTGGTTTTGATAATTGTGATATGAGAAAGCCATGTACGCAAGGTGACGAGTGTGTACACGGGCTAAATATGGAAATCACAGGTTTTAGCTATGTAGATTCCTTTCATGCCATAATTGAGTTATTTTAACATGTTATATTCATCATTTCTAGTCTATTTTCACATGTCTACTTGTCTTATTCTCTTACATTCTAATTGCCCTACACGTTTAATTGAAGTTCTTGTTTCCTTTATTTTGTATTCATTATTTAATCGTTGAACTCTTTACTTGAAGTTGTTAAATCGTGGAATATCTTGTTGTTGAAATTGGTATTGAGATATAAAGGCTAAGATTCATATTGAGGTAAAGTGTTAAGTTGTGAAATACCATTCTATTGAGTTGTTCATTCCGGTTGTTATAGTTGAGACTCTTGTGTACATTGTGGTTGAGCCGCATGCTCTTTACTGTGAAAATACAGTTATTGTTTGGTTTCTCTAGCAAGTTGTGATATTGGGCACATGAGGTGCAATTTGTGATACGTTGTGATATTGATACACATGCGGTTGTATAAGGTTTTGGGGTTGAAATGCATGCGGTGAGATAAGATGAGCTTGATATGCGTGGCCAGTAGCAGATCTACTAGAAGTCATGCGGTGTGATAAAGTAGGCTAAAATGCCGGATGCTATTTCGGGAAAATAATTTTCAAAACTAGTGAAGGCTCAAGCAGTGATATAAGGAAAGATCGTGATCTAATCTTGTGATTTCAGACTATGAGGCGGTACCTCGGTAGTGACTCTGGTTGGCATTTCTCCATTTTTGCACTTGTCTTTGGTTGTTGTTTCCTTTGCATATTATTAATTGTTTTCTCCGTGTTGCACTAACTACTTTAGTTCCGTGTAGCTAACCTTGATATGCTATTTGTTGTTTCAATTTCATTACTGTCATTATTGCACTACCTTACACTTGTTCAGTCTTTTATTTATTCCAGTAGCGCCTTGACCTGACCTCGTCACTACTCTACCGAGGTTAGGCTTGCCACTTACTGGGTACCGTTGTGCTGTACTCATGCTACGCTTCTGCACATTGTTTTTTGCAAATCTAGGTACGTCTTACCATTCCAGGCATCAGCGAGTTGAGTCCGTGCGTGGAGACATCAAGCTACACCTACCAACGTCTGCAGGCCTCAGAGTCACCCTCTATCTACTTTATATTTTCCTTTTTCTACTAGTTACATTTGTATAGGGCTGACTATGATACCGTTGTAGAGGTTGTGACTCGATATCACAATGTTTTGGAGAAACTGTATTTGTTAATCAGTGAAGTTTATTCTATATATATGTTGAACATTTGAGAGTTTATTTGCTATTTCAGTTATTTCTACATGTTGTTAGGCTTACTTAGTCTTGGAGACTAGGTGTCATCACGACATACTATGGAGGGGAACTGGGGTCGTGACACCATCCCGCTCTAATTCCTCCACAAGGCCCAAACAGAATCGCGTCATGACTGAAAATTGTCAACAATCTCAAAATTCATTGTAGCATAGAAGAGTAACACATGGAACATATCAGAACACGAATAAGATCAACTCTAACCGAATGACACACCCCTCCACAATAGTCGTGCTTGTTGACGAATAATTTTGACTCTCCCTTTTAAAATTAAATTATTTATGCTTATTAATCAGTAATGAATGCGGTAAAACATCTATTTTCTTAAAATTTAAATAATATAATACTTACAAATTAATATGGTTGAATTAAATTTAAATATTTATAAATTATGTTACTCTTACTATTTTGAACTATTAAAATAACCTTCATATTTTAATAAACAAATTTTACAATTAAATTAATGAACTAATCTTTAATTTATAATTGTATTTCCTTATTTACTTTAATTAACCAAGATTAGTTTTATAATTCAATAAATGAAATATTACAACAATTAATAATTAGTTACAGTAATCAATCAATAATATATTTGATGAGTATACTTTATTGCCTTTTATTGAATAAATTAAGTTAGTTTTTGAATGGTTAAAATCTCAAAAGGATACAATTGCAAATAATCAACTAAACTCAATGTAGCTATGTGTTAAAATCCATTTTAGCTGTTTTGGCCTAAATACACAAGCCCAAACACCCCTGACCCAGTCCAGACCTACCCTTCCTATTCCTTGTTGGCGATTCATGACTTCTCCATTGAGCCAATGTCATCATGCCACGTCGTCCATCTTTCACACTCACCGAAAAAGAAAAATAGATCTGGGCCGCTAATCCAACTCATAACAGTCCGTAATTAATCACCATTTTACCCTTTCTTTTAAGTCCTATTGAAACTTCATCTTCACCATTGGATTACAGGGATCCAACGACCGTCCTTTTTCATAAAAAAACTTTTAGTAATTCTTATCTCCCCAAATATCAGGGTCGTTGATCAAACAATCCAACGACCAAGATCTATCTCTCATTCTAAACTAACCAAACCCCACTAACCCTAATCATTCTTCCATGAGACCCGTCGCCCCCTTTCCTCTTTCACTCTCTTTTCTCTCACGACCCCGACCTCTATCAATCTCAAACCTTGCACAAATCTCTGCAAGGTCACCTAAATAATCCATTTTCCCATACTAATCGCGGATCATGCTGGCTTCCCTTTCATTCCATCGATTTAATTTGAATCGAAAACCTCAAAAACCCTAGACTTAAAGGTGAATCTTTAGATTTCATCTGTCTCTCCTCCATTCCTTAACATCAAGATATGCATGATAGTGCCATCGACTTCACTATCATTATTATTTGTCCAGAGGTCAAACGCAGTGACCTCTAGACATTAGGGTTTGACCGACGGTTCGATGGCTTAAACAGTCGACTTTTCTTCTCCTCATGCTCATGTAGTTCTTATAACTCTTTTCCCCTCTTTTGCTTCTGTTTGCACCTCTATTGCTATCATCATTCGTGCAATCGTCACTCTCCACTATCGATTTGAAACTAATCGGAACCCTAAGGCTCGAAGGCTACTATAAATAGGGAATTCAATGTCTTCACCTACCACTCATCAAATACCATTACAAACACCAAAAGAAAGAATGAAAAGAGTTAAAATTTAAGGTTTTTTCACTAAGTCCAGTGATACTCTCTATTTTTCTATTTTTCTACTTTTCTTTCTCTTTCATTCTCTAGTTTTAGTTCAACTGATGTGATTGGTCTTGAGTTTGGATTCCTAAACGGCACTTGACATATTTCAACTTGGTTTGCTGCCCTACAGGAGGTCAGTGTACACTAACCCCCTCCTTATCTCACTTTAATTGTGTAGTTCTGTGTTCATAATGTTTTCCTTGTTAATAATCTGTTATCTATATATGTTGTACTTGCACGCCCTGTCTTTGTATGCTATCCATCTATTAAGTCATATATTTTCTAATTAAGCTATGTTGTTTTGGTCTTGTTATCAAACTTGTGTTGTTAATGAACTTTATCTATCATGACTTAGCTAGTTGGAAGTGTTCTATATTAATATTCTCTCGCAAGCGAGTCCTGTTATGTATTTCATGATTAAATAGACTAAACCTTGTGTTAAGTAAATCAAAAACTATTTACACAAACATTGTCATGTCTGCTAAGTCAATTTAAACATGCCTTTTAAACCCTTTTGATGTTCTGCGAAGACTTCATATCTTCAGTAATATGCTGCCTTAATCTACATGCCAATGAAGTTGTGTTGCTTTGTCTTGGTTCAATGATTGGTTCTCATTAAAACTCTTATGTATGATTTATTTGCTTTGATGACCTTAGTTGAAAGTCTTGTTGTGTGTACTTAGTGACTCATATAAGTCAATCATTGTGGTTTGAAACCATGTGATGAACCTGAACCTGCTCACTTGCTGTGTTTAATTTGCCATGTCCTTTTGCTATCTCATGAACTCTGTGCATTGGCTAACCTAAATTCTTTACTATTGTGATGAATAACTCTTATCGATTGCTATGCTTGTGCCTACACTCATCTGCACTTGCCTGCTAGTTTTCTACTGATATAGTGATGTTCATGAAACATCCCTATCTCCCTTGTTGAGAAAGTCCCATATTCAAACTACTATGTCAATTTGCCTGTGATCCCTTGTTATTTTTAATGGTCTTCCTAATAGCATGCCTTCCCTATTATGCTGATTTGTCTGCCTAAGTTAGAAACTTTGAAAGACAGCCATGTGCGGCCTTGTATTGGTTCTATTTAGCTGAACGAAAGTAGTCTATCATAATAGCCTAATAAAAATGTGAATACTGGACCAATGTTAGACCTAGGGTATCACTGTAATCATGTTTGTTCATCTAGAGTGATATTCTGCATTCATCGACTTGTTGTTTTGGCCACTTATATTTTTTGGTTCTACCATGATCATGTAATGCTCAAGACACTGTCTGGGGAGATATCCTTTTGTCAATTTGAATACTGTCTGCTTCAATAACTCAATAACTTGACTGAATGTGGTTGAACATGCATTATACCTATAAGGTCTAAAATGAAGGTTTGTTGGTGTAACTTACTAGTAGAACTACTCACATAAACTCATTATGACCTGTTTGCTTTACCCTTTGTAAATTGAAATAACTTTCATTATTTGCAGTCTCATGTTGGTAACATCATTGTTTATAAAAGAACTTAATTGAGAATGTGAAATAGTTTGGACCTGACAGTTTGAAAGTCTGATAGACCATGTGTTATTACAGGATGGCATCATGTCATTAGGGAAAACTTACTTTCCTTTCTATATTGATGTTTATGTGGTTGTTATCATCTCCAAGAAGTTTGAACAAAGTTTTTGCTATAGGTGTTTAGTCAAGTAAGGTTTCAGCTGTGTTTATATCTTCTCTGAACTGATCTGAAGATCACTAAAATGTTTGTTGACATGTCCTAAGAATTATTTACCCAGTTAATGATCCTAAAATGTTGAATCCACTGTAGATTTAATGAAAACAAATGCATGTCTTTATGTGTCACTTACTAATATTGAGATCACATAACTGAGCCTCTTTGAAACCTGAACTGATTAGAAATGGTACTTACCTATTGATAATATGCAATTAACCTTCTGCATCTTAATAATGATCCTTATGAGGTTTTGATGCAACCTTGAGGTCACTAATGTTTGGACTCTGTTCGTCCACTTGCTATGATTTATCTTTGTATTAGTGTTCTGATAAGGAATTCTGGGGTCAATGTTATAATTGGTTATGAACTATTCATGTTTTAGTACTTTGATGGTAGTGCAATATCTTCTATTGTTGTCTGCTTCAATGTGTTGAACTTCTATACATCAGAACCTTTGAAAAATTTATCAGGAAATTTGTGCTTATTTCTGGCAGTATGAAAATTACTAAGTGGACATTTTACTTGTATCTAAACCTTTGAGGAAAAGTAAAAATGGATGATTAAGGGTTATTTGAGTGTGAACTTGGTTTGTAGTTGAGGTATTCCTCCCTGACACAAGCACTGCTCGGGGTCCCTAATACCTTTATGAACTCTGAATTGTCAGCGGTCCATAGGGGGATTTTATCCATGAATAAGATTTCACTCTAAGTCTTTGTTTATTAACTCTTATTAATCCTCATAGGATTAATAAAAGTAAAACTAGTTTCACTGTACCCCTCACCCCTTTATTATTATTGTTACTTGCTAATTTTATCGTATATTTATTTTCACTAATTATTTCCCTGTTCATTTCATGCATGTTCGATCTGGGCCTATTGATTCCCTTTGAGACTCAAGCCCAAGTCTAGATCCAGATTGCTCCCTCTCCCCGCTTTGTTTGAATCTGGGCCTGGTTTGCTTATCAGTGCAACAGTCAAGAGTCCAGCCTCTCTCCCTTATTATTTTTAAACCCTATTCATTGATATTTGTTATTTTGTGCATATATTTTTTTGTTTTGTTGAATGTCTAACTCTATTTTGTGTTTATTTTGTGTATATGTATCTCTGAATGACTAACTTTATTATTGACAGTTTTAATGCTGTGATTGTCTAGGAACATAGGAAAACCATCATTCCTAGGTAAAGATAAATTAGAAATTTTTACTCACTTTAATTCTTCTAACATTTGATCACTAACTGATTTCAAGTTTAACCTTTTTAGCAAAAGCCAAAGTTTAAACCTTGACAAATGCAAAAGCAAAAGCGGACACTCTTTAAAAATCAAAATCGTGAAAATAAATTTGAGAAGCTGGTTTCTAGAAAGTAAAAGCCAAGAGCAATCAGGTTTACAAAAGGATGAATCTCATAAGTCTTAAACGCAAAACTTTATCACTGCAATTGATTTTCAAGGTAAACCCATTCGAACTAAAGGTATATTTTCAAAATAATCTCTTACTCTATCAAGTTACAGATAAGTAACCACCTTCCTTTTAAACACACACTAAGCTTTCTTTCAAACAAAGAATTCTTTACAAGATCTTTTCTCAAAAATAAAGCATATCTAGTTTTTAACTTCATAAGTATACACATCTCAAAGGGCGATTTCCTAGATATAAAACCCCTAAACTTATAACTTCTTTTCAAAGTACATACATAACCCTTTTCTCAAATAGTGAATTTTAAATAAGACTTAGAATAATTTTGTAGACTTTAAGCACATGATTAAGTAGAATATAGACATTTTTTTCTCGAACTAGCCTAAGGTAAGGAGCTATCTCTGGTAGATTTTGAGGGGTGCCTAATACCTTCCACTTAGAATAACTAGAACTTTTATCCAAATCTCACCAATTAGTAGGCCATTAGGATAATAATCTTACAAACCTATAGGCATCCTAGTATACCTTAAAATATTATGTGGTGACTCTCAATTATCAACTTCAGAAGAACCATTAGTTGTATTTTATTTTGACTAGTACAAAATAGGGTGAAACAACATGGCGACTTTGTTGGGGATTTTTAGGTTTTGACCTTAGCAAACTTAGGATAGACTTGAAATTGGGAATGTTTGTTTATATCCTGCTTTAATTGTGCTTAACTGTGAAACTATGTGTTTACCTTTCTTACCTGTTTACATTTCTATAACCTTTTATACATGTGTTTACCTGCCTACTTTTAATATTATTACTTCTCCATAATTATCTGTTACTGCTTTTTACCCTGTCATCACATCTTTTCTATCGTGTCTTGGCCGTACACAATCACAAACAATGACACGTGAGGGTTTTCTTTTACACCCCTCTGAGCCTTATTTCAAAACTCTCTATTTTCAAAGAACGACTTTGTCAGGCCAACTAACATAACGACTCGCAGCTATTCAGTCCAACTCCATAATCAGGAAACACTGTACTCTTAGCAACATAGATCACACCACAACCTTAGGTGGGTCAATCCTTGGTATCGACTCACAATTAGGAAAGCCGCCTTAATGTCAATGGGTCATGCACCAAACGACATGCTTTCTATGGAGTGACAAATCAATCTAGATAAGACACTAAGGATCTGGAGCAAACACTTACCAAACCATTCACCCCTTTAGATGGAAATCAACCGTATCGTCCCCAAGATTAACATGGTCATGGGTGCACCTCACAAATGAAGCAGTGGTGGAGAAACTTTCGATGGGAGCACAGAAACGAGATCAAGACACACCTGGGAGCACTAACCGCCCAAATGAACATCCGAGGTGACAAAGTCCTCACTAGGCTGCTGATAGAGTTTTGGGACCCAGCTAAAGTGATCTTCAAATTTGTTGATTGTGAACTAACAGCAACACTAGAGGAGCTTACCAGCTTCACAAAATTACCATTCGCCGGGTGAAAATCAATATTGCTAGTCGTCATGCCAGACCACAGATTCCTCCATGCACTGGGTCTGACAAGCAACAGAAACTTGGGAAATGTCGAAGATGGATGAGTGAGTGTGGACCAACTATTCGACATATTTGGGCACCGATAGAGCTATCGGTTGCATCTTGAGGAATTCCAGCGCGATCAAGCAGCATGGGAGAGCCTCCGCCCTTTAAACTTTTCTCTAGAAATATTGGGAGTGCTGGTTTTCCCAAAAAGAAAGGGATGAATCAATATTAATATGCTGCCCTTGGTTTTGGCAACCTTCCGAGGAAATCTACAGTCACCCTCGTACCTATGATACTGGCAGAGACATTTGGAGCACTATCAGCATGCTCTAGAGGTTATGATTTGTTCAGAGGCTGCAACTTATTACACTACATATGGGCTACAGAGCACTTATTCCAGAGGGAGGCAACCATTGACTGATTTGGTAGCATCAACAACACGATCCGAAGCCATAATGAAAGGATGAGGCACTGCGTTATGCAACATAGCCGAGAGGAATGGGGGGAAATGCTGACCCACCGGAGTGGAGAATTCATAAAATTGGAAACTGTCACGACCCGGATTTCCCACCCTCGGGAGTCGTGATGGCGCCTACTAGTGAAGGTTAGGAAAGCCAGTCAATCGGGTTATTTACCATTTACGAGTTCATTACATCACAAAAACATCAGCTGAAAAAATAGCAACAAGCGAAATAAACGCAAAGTTAATACTTTACACAACTATCGCCAATAAACTATCCACAACGGTCTACCCAAGATCTGGTGTCACAGTTTCACAGACTATTTAAGAGTACTACAAACAAGGTCTGAAGAATATAACAAAATGCTGTTATCCGCAGACGTCTGCAGAACTACCTTCGGTCGCTTGAAAAATCAAAGGGTGGAAGCTTCCTACTGATCGTAGCCTGCGGCACTGAGATATGCACAAAACAGTGCAGAGTGTAGTATCAGCACAACCGCCCCATGTGCTGGTAAGTGCCTGGCCTAACCCCGGCGAGGTAGTGACGAGGCTAGGACCAGACTCAAGATAGACCTGTGCAATTTTAGGCACATATATATCTACAACAGAAGATAAAATACATAAACAATTTAAACGGGAAAAAGGAAAACATACATTGGAATAGCAGACAAATAAAATGAAACGAATCATCAATGAATTGGAAAGAAAACTGCAATTCAGCCTTTAATACAATGAAATGTAATACAATCCACCCTTTTTCCTCCAGTAACCTCTTGTTGCAGGCGTGCAACCCGTTCCCACTTACAGTAACCTCTTGTGGCAGGCGTGCCACCCAATCCCACATACATCACATCTCGTGGCAGGCATGCCATCTGCTCCCACTTACATTATATACTGTGGTAAGCGTACCACCCGCTCCCACTTTCATAATATCTCGTGGCAGGCGTGTCACCCGCTCCCACTTTCACAATATCTCGTGGCAGGCGTGCCACCCGCTCCCAATTTCAATATATACTATGGTAGGCATACCACCTGCTCCCACTTTCATAATATCTCGTAGCAGGCGTGCCACCCGCTCCCACTTTCACAATATCTCGTGGCAGGCGTGCCACCCGCTCCCACTTTCATTATCACAACATAACAACTTCCCAACAAGGGAAACAAATAACAGCAAACAATCATCCTGGGCCAGGGGGAATTCAGCTATAACCAAACCAAACTTGACTCCTATTTAGCTCAATCAATGTTAGTACTCAATTACAGTCGAAGCTCTATAATTAACCTCCCAACCCAATTATCATTTTATTAACACTAGACACGACTCTACTAATGTGGCACTGGACCCCTTAACCTCTACGAACTCCTTAGACACTACCCACAATTTTGACACTGGACCCTTTAAACTCATACAAACTCCTTATCCAACTAGTCTAGTTAACCATCAACTTTATACCGAATAAAAGAAGGCTAGAACCATAACCAAAAGGAACAACTAAAATGAAGAAACCTTGTGGTAGGCGTACCATCCGCTCCCACATGCAACACATCATACCAAATCAAAGATAATATTCAACAATTCGAAACAATAGTTGCACAACAGTTATCCATATACGACCCACGGTCATGCGTGACACCAACATACAGACACTCGTCACCATGCCTATATGTTGTTCTCAACAAGGAGCAATTTAACAAACAAGACACGATTTCTAATCCCTCAAGCTAAAGTTAGAACAAACACTTACCTCGCTCTGCAACAACTTCCTAGACTTCCAACAATTCCTCAAGCCCAACCTTTTATGGGTGCTCACGAACTTTAGGTGGACACAATCGAGGCTAACGAGCTACAACTTGGTAGGGTGCCTTAACTCAGCTGAAATCTTGGTACAATTTGCAGCAATTTGAGCCGGGTCTTGGGTTAGAGAGTGGGGTTTCTTGTAATTGATGTTGGGGCTTGAAGGGAGTGATTCCACGGTTCTCTTTCGGCTTAATCGGGGCTATTTACGACGAGTTACAGCTGGTTCTTGGTGGGTTTAATTGGGAAGAGCTGGGTTGGTAATTGGAGGTTGATGACTATACTATGGATATGTTTCTCACGGATTTTGGGGTTGTTTTCAAGGTGATTTGGAGGTTGATTTGCTGGGGTTTGGGGGTGTCTTGGAGAGGTTTCTGAGGTAATTGACGAAATAAGGGGGGTTTTGCATGTTAGGGTTCCTAGTTCCTATTTATAGTGGGTCAAAATTCGGAACAAAATAAAAGTTCAGGTGTCCAGAATGCGATCACATTCTGGTCGCAAACTCATCATGCGGTCCGCATTTGGACCGCATTTTTGGCATGGCATTTGGCCCAAAACTCTACCTCACTCTGCGATCTCACTGTGGTATTTGCGGTTCGCATTTTAGAAATGCGGTCCGCATCTCTCGCTGCATTTTTGACATAAAACTTGTCCAGTTCTCTGTTCCACTCTGCGACGCAGGCAGCGTGATTTGCGGTTCGCATTTCAAACAGTATTTCAGACATGAACCTTTGCCCAGAAATATGTCCAAGTATGCGACGCCCATGTAAGATATGCGGGCCGCATGTCTGAAATGCGACCGCATATCCTGCATTTCTTACCTTTTTGAACTCTTTTCTTAATTATTAGATTCTTATACCTCATATCTCACAAGAATGTTAAAATTGCATAATTACAAAGAGGGATTTGCACTTAAAACAAGCCAAGTCCAAACAATTAGTATCTTATGCGTTTCTGTAACACGTCGGTCCGTTACATTCTCCCCCTCTAAGACAACCGTTCGTCCTCGAACGGGCAGGATAAAGAAGTACCTGAGTCGGGGAAAAGATGCGGATAACGGCTCTGCATATCGGATTCGGATTCCCAGGTCGATGCCTCAGGAGGCTGAACTCTCCACTGAACACGAACCGAAGGGAAACTCTTCGACCTCAGTTGACGAACTTGCAAGTCTAAAATAGCCACCGGTTCCTCCTCATAAGACAAGTCCTTGCCCAGCTGAACGGTGCTGAAATCTAGCACATGAGTTGGATCGCCATGATATTTCCGGAGCATAGACACATGAAAAATCGGATGTACGGCTGATAAGCTTGGCGGCAATGCCAGTCTATAAGCCACCTCCCCCACTCGATCTAGAATTTCGAACGGACCAATGAACCTAGGGCTAAGCTTGCCCGTCTTCCCAAATCTCATCACGCCTCTCATAGGCGACACCCGGAGTAATACCCGTTCACCAAC
The DNA here is from genome assembly GCA_002018475.1 of Nicotiana obtusifolia. Classification (NCBI taxonomy): domain Eukaryota; kingdom Viridiplantae; phylum Streptophyta; class Magnoliopsida; order Solanales; family Solanaceae; genus Nicotiana; species Nicotiana obtusifolia. The sequence continues at coordinate 59,827 of MCJB01030815.1, forward strand.
CATAAAAGACATATCTCGTGTCTTACGATCCGCATAGCTCTTTTGCCTGGACTGAGCTGTATGAAGCCTTTCCTGAATGATTTTGTTCTTGTTCAATGCCTCCTGAACCAGATTCTTGCCAAACAACAGAGCCTTTCCCGGCTCGAACCACCCAACCGGAGTTCGACACCGCCTACCATATAATGCTTCATAAGGAGCCATCTGAATGCTCTACTGGCAGCTGTTATTGTAGGCGAACTCTGCTAATGGAAAAAACTGGTCCCATGACCCTCCAAAGTCAATAACACAAGCTCGGAGCATATCCTCTAATATCTGAATAGTCCGCTCGGACTGTCCGTCCGTCTGAGGATGAAATGCTGTGCTTAACTCAACCTGGGTGCCCAACTCCCGTTGGACTGCCCTCCAGAAACGTGAAGTAAACTGCGTACCCCGGTCCGAAATAATAGATACTGGCACACCATGAAGGCGAACAATCTCCCGAATATAAATCTCGGCTAACCTCTCAGATGAATAGGAGGCTGCCACAGGGATGAAATGTGCCGACTTGGTCAGCCTATCAACAGTGACCCAGACTGCATCGAACTTTTTCCGAGTCTGCGGAAGTCTAACAACGAAATCCATAGTGATCCGTTCCCATTTCCACTCGGGGAGTTCAATTCTCTGGAATAGTCCACCAGGTCATTGATGTTCGCACTTGACCTGCTGGCAATTCAAACACCGAGCTACGTATGCAGCTATATCCTTCTTCATTCTACGCCACCAAAAATGCTGCCGCAAATCCCGATACATCTTTGTGGCGCCCGGATGAATAGAATACCTGGAGCTATGGGCCTCCTTGAAAATTAACTCCCGAAGTCCCTCTACATTGGGTACATAAACTCGACTCTGTAATCTCAAAATTCCGTCGTCACCTAAGGTGACCTGCTTGGCACCCCTCGCTGCACCGTGTCCCTAAGAACACACAAATGAGGATCATCAAACTGTCAATCACGTATTCATTCCAACAATGAAGAATGAGCGACCGTGTAAGCTAATACCCGATTAGGCTCAGAAATGTCCAATCTCACAAATCGATTGGCCAAAGTTTGAACGTCCAAAGCAAGTGGTCTTTCACTGAGAGGAATATAGGCGAGACTGTCCATACTGGCTGACTTTCTACTCAAGGCATCGGCCACCACGTCGGCCTTTCTCGGGTGGTATAGGATAGTGACATCATAGTCCTTTAACATCTCCAACCACCTCCTCTGCCTCAAATTTAACTCCTTTTGCTTGAACAGGTACTGAAGGCTTTTATGATCCCTGAACACCTCACGCGGCACGCCATATAAGTAGTGCCTCCAAATCTTCAAGGCGTGAATTATGGCCGCCAATTCTAAATCATGCACCAAATAGCTTTTCTCATGAACCTTCAACTGTCTCGAAGCATAGGCAATGACCTTGCCCTCTTGCATTAACACTGCACCAAGCCCAATACGAGAGGCATCACAATAAACTGTGTATGGCCCTGAGCCTATGGGCAAGACTAACAGTGGTGCCGTGGTCAGAGCTGTCTTGAGCTTCTGAAAGCTCACCTCACACTCATCCGACCACCCGAACTGGGCACCTTTCTGGGTCAACTTGGTCATCGGGGATGCAATAGATGAAAACCCCTTCACAAACTGACGATAGTATCCTGCCAATCCCAAGAAACTCTGGATCTCTGTAACTGACGTCGGCCTAGGCTAGTTCTTGACTGCTTCAATATTTTTCTGATCAACCTGGATACCCTCTGCCGATACAATATGTCCCAGAAATGTAACCGAACTCAACCAGAATTCACACTTTGAAAACTTAGCATACAACCGACTATCCCTCAGAGTCTGAAGAACCACTCTGAGGTGTTGCTCATGCTCCTCCTGGCTGTGGGAATATACTAGAATGTCATCGATGAAGACTATCACGAACGAATCCAGGTAAGGTCTGAACACTCGGTTCATCAAGTCCATAAAAGCTGCTGGGGCATTAGTCAACCCAAATGACATAACCAAGAATTCATAAAGCCCGTACCGAGTACAGAAAGCTGTCTTAGGGACATCGGATGCCCTAATCTTCAACTGATGGTAGCCAGACCTCAAATCAATCTTTGAAAATACCCTGGCACCCTGGAGCTGATCAAACAAATCATCGATCCTCGGCAATGGATACTTATTTTGGATTGTAACCTTGTTCAACTGTCGGTAATCGATGCACATTCTCATTGACCCGTCCTTCTTTTTAACAAACAACACGGGCACACCCCAAGGTGAAACAACGGGTCTAATGAAACCCTTCTCGAGTAAGTCTTGCAACTGCTCTTTTTATTCTTTTAACTGTGGCGGGGCCATGCAATACGGCGGAATAGAAATGGGTTGAGTGCCCGGAGCCACATCAATGAAAAAGTCAATATCCCTGTCGGGTGGCATCCCCGGCAGGTCGGATATAAAACCTCGGGAAACTCACGAACCACGGGCAAAGATTCAATAGAGAGGACCTTAGCACTGGAATCATGAACATGAGCCAGATAAGCCAAACACCCCTTCTCGACCATACGCCGAGCCTTCATATAAGAGATAATGCTACAAGTGGAATGACCAAGAGTCCCTTTCCACTCCAAACGGGGAATACCCGGCAAAGCTAAGGTCATAGTCTTGGCATGGCAGTCCAGGATGGCGTGGTAAGGTGATAACCAGTCCATCCCCAATATGACATCAAAATCAACCATGTCTAAAAGCAATAAGTCCACACGGGTCTCAAGACCCCCAATCACTACAACACAGGAACGATGGACTCGATCCACCACAATGGAATCACTCACCGGGGTAGACACATAAACAGGAACACTCAATGACTCACTAGGCATGGACAGATACGGTGCAAAATAAGAGGAAACATACGAGTAGGTAGACCCTGGATCAAATAATGCTGAAGCATCGTTATCACAGACCAGAACCGTACCTATAATTACTACATCTGAAGCCTCTTCCTTAGGCCGGGCTGGAAAAGCATAACATCGGGGCTGAGCCCCACCACCCTGAGCCACATCTCTAGGACGGCCTGCTGCTGGCTGGTCCCCACCTCTGCCGACCTGAGCTCCACCTCCAGTACCCCTACCTCTACCTCTAGCACCTCTACCCCCACCTCTAGCTAGCTGGGCGGGCTGCGGAACATCTGGTGCCTGTGTCATAACACGGGAATCCTGGTGTGGAGAGTTGCTTAGAACACGACGGCAATACCTAGCAATGTGCCTTGTGTCGCCACACATGTAACAAGCCTTAGGCTGCCGACTCTGGAAACTCTGTAGCGGTTGTGCACTGATAGACTGCTGATCGGAATACTGCATCTGAGATCCGCGGTTACCTGAAACACTGTGAGAAACCTGGAGAGCTGACTGAAAGGGCCTATGAGGGTGGCCTCTACCATATGAATCTCTGCTTCCCGACGAACTACCAACGAATCTGCCTGAATGACGGGGTCTCTTATCCGACCCATGACCACCTCCGTGTGACAGGACCACCTTGACTCTACGAGCCACATTGACCGCCTCCTGGAAGGAAATCTCACTACCAGTCTCTCTAGCCATCTGAAGGCGAATCGGCTGAATGAGACTGTCATTAAATCTTCTCACCCTCTCCCTCTCTGTAGGAAGTATGATGAGAGCATGTCGAGCCAAGTCGATGAACCTGGACTCATACTGGGTAACTGTCATGGGTCCCTGTTGAAGGCGCTCAAACTGCCTCCGATAAGCCTCTCTCTGAGTGACGGGGAGAAACTTCACCAGAAACAACTCTATAAACTGTTCCCAAGTCAAAGATGGAAAATCGGCTGGTCTAGTCAAGAAATAATCCCTCCACCAAGTCTTGGCGGATTCGGACAGGCGAAATGCCGCGAATTCTACCCCGTTGATCTCAACAATGCCCATATTCCTGAGGACCTCGTGGCAGCTGTATTGGAAGTCGTGGGGATCCTCCGAAGAAGCACCCTGGAGGTAGTGGTGAAGAGCTTGGTGAACCTATCCAGTCTCCATAAAGCATCGGCGGACATGGCCTCCCCATTGTCGGCTTGAGCTACTACGCCCGGCTGGACTGTCACAGCTGGCTGAACCACTGGATCCTGAGCCTGGGAAGCTACTTGTTCCAGAGTACGAGTAGCAGTAATCTAAATGCCTTCTCCAGCCCGAGGAGTGGCTGGTGCTGCCGGAAGTAAGCCCGCTCGGGTGACATCCTCCATGAGGCCCACCAACCGGACCAAAGCATCCTGAAGAACTAGGATGGCAATAAACCCCTCGTGGACCTGAGCTTGGCCCACCGGAGCTTCTGGGGTCGGAACCTCCTCGTCAAGATTAATCTGAGGTTCCACCGCTGGTGCTGCTATAGGAGGCTGAGTCCTGCCCCTGCCTCGACCCCTAGCACGACCTCGGCCTCGCCCTCTACCCCGCATAGAAGCTATTGCTGGGGTTTCGGGTTGCAGAGCAGTAGATGAGGAAGCGCGTGTTCTCTCCATCTGCGAAAGAATAGAGTAGGAATCCAATTAGTATTTGAGAGGCAAACCGCACGACAAGAATGAACAAGTGTGAAATTTTTCCTAACTCTGTAGCCTCTGGGGATAAATACAAACGTCTCCGTACCGATCCCTCAGACTCTACCGAGGTTTTTTGTGAACTGTGAGGCCTATGTAAACCTAGGCCTCTGATACCAAACCTGTCACGACCCGGATTTCCTACCCTCGGGAGTCGTGATGGCGCCTACAAGTAAAAGCTAGGCAAGCCAGTCGATCGGGTTATTTACCATTTACGAGTTCATTACATCACAAAAACACCACCTGAAAAACAGTAATTCAACAAGCGAAATAAACGCAAAGTTAATACTTTACACAACTATCGCCGATACACTATCCACAACGGTCTACCCAAGATCTGGTGTCACAGTTTCACAGACTATTTAAGAGTACTACAAACAGGGTCTGAAGAATATAACAAAATGCTGTTTCTGGACTACATAGAAGAAACAGGTACAAGAAGTGAACAGGGGACTCCAAGATCCGCGGACGTCTGCAGAACTACCTTGGGTCGCCTGAAAAATCAGAGGTTGGAAGCTTCCTACTGATCGTAGCCTGCGGCTCTGAGATCTGCACAAAATAGTGCAGAGTGTAGTATCAGCACAACCGGCCCCATGTGCTAGTAAGTGCCTGGCCTAACCCCGGCGAGGTAGTGACGAGGCTAGGACTAGACTCCAAATAGACCTGTGCAATTTTAAGCATATATGTATCTACAGCAGAAGATAAAATACATAAACAATTTAAACGGGAAAAAGGAAAACATACATTGGAATAGCAGACAAATAAAACGAAACGAATCATAAATGAATAGGAAAGAAAACTGCAATTCAGCCTTTAATACAATGAAATGTAATACAATCCACCCTTTTTCCTCCAGTAACCTCTTGTTGCAGGCGTGCAACCCGTTCCCACTTACAGTAACCTCTTGTGGCAGGCGTGCCACCCGCTCCCACATACATCACATCTCGTGGCAGGCGTGCCACCCGCTCCCACTTACATTATATACAGTGGTAAGCGTATCTCCCGCTCCCACTTTCATAATATCTCGTGGCAGGCGTGCCACCCGCTCCCACTCTCACATTATCTCGTGGCAGGCGTGCCACCAGCTCCCACTTTCAATATATACTGTGGTAGGCGTACCACCCGCTCCCACTTTCATAATATCTCATGGCAGGCGTGCCACCCGCTACCACTTTTAGTATATACTGTGGTAGGCGTACCACCCGCTCCCACTTTCATAATATCTCGTGGCAGGCGTGCCACCCGCTCCCACTTTCATTATCACAACATTCACAAGAAGTCCCGGCAAGGGAACAAAGCAACATAACAACTTCCCAACAAGGGAAACAAATAACAGCAAACAATCATCCTGGGCCAGGGGGAATTCAGCTATAACCAAACCAAACTTGACTCCTATTTAGCTCAATCAATGTTAGTACTCAATTACAGTCGAAGCTCTACAATTAACCTCCCAACCCAATTATCATTTTATTAACACTAGACACGACTCTACTAATGTGGCACTGGACCCCTTAACCTCTACGAACTCCTTAGACACTACCCACAATTTTGACACTGGACCCTTTAAACTCATACAAACTCCTTATCCAACTAGTCTAGTTAACCATCAACTTTATACCGAATAAAAGAAGGCTAGAACCATAACCAAAAGGAACAACTAAAATGAAGAAACCTTGTGGTAGGCGTACCATCCGCTCCCACATGCAACACATTATACCAAATCAAAGATAATATTCAACAATTCGAAACAATAGTTGCACAACAGTTATCCATATACCACCCACGGTCATGCGTGACACCAACATACAGACACTCGTCACCATGCCTATATGTTGTTCTCAACAAGGAGCAATTTAACAAACAAGACACGATTTCTAATCCCTCAAGCTAAAGTTAGAACAAACACTTACCTCGCTCTGCAACAACTTCCTAGACTTCCAACAATTCCTCAAGCCCAACCTTTTATGGGTGCTCACGAACTTTAGGTGGACACAATCGAGGCTAACGAGCTACAACTTGGTAGGGTGCNGCAAGCCAGTCGATCGGGTTATTTACCATTTACGAGTTCATTACATCACAAAAACACCACCTGAAAAACAGTAATTCAACAAGCGAAATAAACGCAAAGTTAATACTTTACACAACTATCGCCAATAAACTATCCACAACGGTCTACCCAAGATCTGGTGTCACAGTTTCACAGACTATTTAAGAGTACTACAAACAAGGTCTGAAGAATATAACAAAATGCTGTTATCCGCAGACGTCTGCAGAACTACCTTCGGTCGCTTGAAAAATCAAAGGGTGGAAGCTTCCTACTGATCGTAGCCTGCGGCACTGAGATCTGCACAAAAGAGTGCAGAGTGTAGTATGAGCACAACCGACCCCATGTGCTGGTAAGTGCCTGGCCTAACCCCGGAGAGGTAGTGACGAGGCTAGGACCAGACTCCAGATAGACCTGTGCAATTTTAAGCATATATGTATCTACAGCAGAAGATAAAATACATAAACAATTTAAACGGGAAAAAGGAACACATACATTCAGAATAGTAGACAAATAAAACGAAACGAATCATCAATGAATAAGAAAGAAAATTGCAATTCAGCCTTTAACACAATGAAATGTAATACAATCCACCCTTTTTCCTCCAGTAACCTCTTGTTGCAGGCGTGCAACCCGTTCCCACTTACAGTAACCTCTTGTGGCAGGCGTTCCACCTGCTCCCACATACATCACATCCCGTGGCAGGCGTGCCACCCGCTCCCACTTACAATATATACTGTGGTAGGCGTACCACCCGCTCCCACTTTCATAATATCTCGTGGCAGGCGTGCCACCCACTCCCACTTTCATCATCACAACACTCACAAGAAGTCCCGGCAAGGGAACAAAGCAACATAACAACTTCCCAACAAGGGAAACAAATAACAGCAAACAATCATCCTGGGCCAGGGGGAATTCAGCTATAACCAAACCAAACTTGACTCCTATTTAGCTCAATCAATGTTAGTACTCAATTACAGTCGAAGCTCTACAATTAACCTCCCAACCCAATTATCATTTTATTAACACTAGACACGACTCTACTAATGTGGCACTGGACCCCTTAACCTCTACGAACTCCTTAGACACTACCCACAATTTTGACACTGGACCCTTTAAACTCATACAAACTCCTTATCCAACTAGTCTAGTTAACCATCAACTTTATACCGAATAAAAGAAGGCTAGAACCATAACCAAAAGGAACAACTAAAATGAAGAAACCTTGTGGTAGGCGTACCATCCGCTCCCACATGCAACACATTATACCAAATCAAAGATAATATTCAACAATTCGAAACAATAGTTGCACAACAGTTATCCATATACGACCCACGGTCATGCGTGACACCAACATACAGACACTCGTCACCATGCCTATACGTTGTTCTCAACAAGGAGCAATTTAACAAACAAGACACGATTTCTAATCCCTCAAGCTAAAGTTAGAACAAACACTTACCTCGCTCTACAACAACTTCCTAGACTTCCAACAATTCCTCAAGCCCAACCTTTTATGGGTGCTCACGAAATTTAGGTGGACACAATCGAGGCTAACGAGCTACAACTTGGTAGGGTGCCTTAACTCAGCTGAAGTCTTGGTACAATTTGCAGTAATTTGAGTCGGGTCTTGGGTTAGAGAGTGGGGTTTCTTGTAATTGATGTTGGGGCTTGAAGGGAGTGATTCCACGGTTCTCTTTCAGCTTAAATTGGGTCTATTTACGACGAGTTGCAGCTGGTTCTTGGTGGGTTTAAATGGGAAGAGCTGGGTTGGTAATTGGAGGTTGATGACTATATTGTGGATATGTTTCTCACGGGTTTTGGGGTTGTTTTCAAGGTGATTTGGAGGTTGATTTGCTGGGGTTTGGGGGTGTGTTGTAGAGGTTTCTGAGGTAATTGACGAAATAAGGGGGTTTTTGCATGTTAGGGTTCTAGTTCCTATTTATAGTGGGTCAAAATTCGGGACAAAATAAAAGTTCAGGTGTCCAGAATGCAATCGCATTCTGGTCGCAAACTCATCATGCGGTCCGCATTTGGACCGCATTTCTGGCATGGCATTTGGCCCAAAACTCTACCTCACTCTGCGATCTCATTGTGGTATTTGCGGTTCGCATTTTTGACATAAAACTTGTCCAGTTCTCTGTTCCACTCTGCGATGCAGGCAGCGTGATTTGCGGTCCGCATTCCTGAAATGCGGTTCGCATTTCAGACATCATTTCTGACATGAACCTTTGTCCAGAAATCTGTCCAAGTATGCGACGCCCATGTAAGATATGCGGTCCGCATGTCTGAAATGCGACCGCACATACTGCATTTCTTACCTTTTTGAACTCTTTTCTTAATTATTAGATTCTTATACCTCATATCTCGCAAGAATGTTAAAATTGCATAATTACAAAGAGGGATTTGCGCTTAAAACAAGCCAAGTCCAAACAATTAGTATCTTATGCGTTTTTACAACACGTCGGGCCGTTACAGAAACTTTCCTAGTTGAGTGATAGGGTAATCTTGAGAAGCCCGGGGAAGTACTTCGTTGAGTTGGTAGGATTGGAAGGGATTCAGTCGTACGCACCTCTAAGGGTTCTGAAGAAATTTGGTCTGGTTCAAGATGTACCTCTATGGTCAAGGACAGCTTTGAATAAGGATGACTATAACAGATAAATTCCAATCTCGAGGGTGAAGGATTGATCGGATTAGAGGATTCAGTAGCAGCTCAACAGATATATCAAGAGATCCTTCCCCACTATCTCGTCACCGTCGCATGCATCGACAAGTAGTCCCCAAGTCAGTTGACCACATTCTGCCACCACCGAATGACGACGACCAACTGATTGAATACATACTGATTGAGTCAGAAACAGAAGTAGAAGAGGATCCAGAGGAGGGACCAAAGTACAACAATGATAAGGATGAGTAGGAGGTTGAATAGGACCCTGAGGAAGAACCGGAAGAAGAAATCTTGGGAGGAGACTCCAGGTACGATTATTGAGTTTTCGGTTGTTTTACCTTTCTTGTACCTTTTCATTTCCTAAGGATGGATCTACTAGCCCACACAATCTTTCGTAAACCTTTGAGAACCATGTTGTGACAATTGTCCCCTTCTTGTATCAATGATGAAGCCTTATTGTAATCTATAAAGCCTATCAATGAAAATTGAAGTTCTCTTGGGATCTGAATATGTCAAAAACTGATTATATGTCAAACGCTCGCGATATAGGACCACCCCCGGCAAAGAGAAGTCCTTACGTATCTTAGGAAATGCGCTTGTCTGAATATGTGAACTAATTGCTCTATGTGCTTATATTTGTGCAATCCCTGAAACTGACTTTTACTTTTCTTTATTTTCTCGCTTTATCGCTTTATTTATCCCCAAAACAAAGCTTGATTTGTGTTGATACCTAAAACTAGCCGAGCCACAATACAATTTGAGATCACAGGGGAGATGACTGCAATCGATGTCCCGGCCAAAAATTCTGTAGTAGTAGCCGATGATCCAAGGGGATTGGGGGAAAAGGATGATATCCTATATGACGAACACGTTGCCCGAATAGAACAGGAAATGGAGTCATTCAGAAAAGAGGTACAACAAATCCAGGAGCTGGTCGCGACCACCCCACTTCCCTTCCCCAGATTCAATTCTTGACCATTTCTCTTCATTAGCCCGCACAACCAAAACCCTAACTGCTATTACCACAGGCCACACAACTCAACTAATACCACCTGTAACCCCGGCAAATCCACCAAACCCTCCTATACACACCCTATGTTCAAAACTATGTCCAACCACCGCAAAATCCACCGGCCACCACTTATTTAGTTCATAACCCTCCTTATGACAATGTCACCTTTATTGACAACCATACGCAGTATATACATGCGGCACACACCACCACACATGAGAGGTATGTTCCACCTTTATATGCCGCTTCTTAGCCTACTTTTACCGCGCTCATCACGGTCAGAGTGACATTTGAGATAGATCAATATGCTGAAATGGAGAAAGAAGCAAAATACAAGGAAGAGGAGTCAATGTTGGAACAACTATGAGTATTGAGGAAACAGATGAAGAATCTCAAAGCTGCTCAAGGAAGTGAGAGCTTGGATTATGATGACCTGTGCATACATCCCGATTTTGAAATGACCACAGGGTACAAGTTTCCAAAGTTTGACATTTTTGATGAGACAAGTGATCCCCACGCTTATTTGAGGGCATGTCGTAACAAATTGGTCAGAGTGGGAAGAAATGAAAAGCTAAGAATGAAGCTGCTTATACAGACTCTGATTGGAGAAGCGCTTACTTGGTATACCAGACAAGACCCCAAGAATTGGAAGGAGTGGCAGGACTTGGTAGAAGATTTTATGAATCGCTTGAGATTTAACACTGAAATCACTCTGGACATATTCGCTTTGGTGAATCTATAGAAGAAGCCCTTTGAATCATTTCAAGAATATGCTCGCTGCTAGAGATCAGAAGCTGCTAGGACTCAATCTTCGTTGGATGATAACAAGTTGACTAAGTATTTTATCTGTGCTCAAGTGGGAATTTATTTCAAAAAGATGATGGGTATGATGGGTCAGAAATTGCCCGAACTGGTCAAAATGGGAGATTTCCTGGAACAAAGTATCAAGTCAGGAAAGATACAGTCAACGGCCACATTCCATCAGTAGTGGGAAGAAGAAGAAAGAGGAAGTAACAACGATCATCTCCTACTACCAGGCAAGTCCTCCTCGTCAAACCAACTCCTACCCCACAAACTCTCATCCTTCACATCATTCCACTTATAACCCAGTATATAACACCTAACCATACTACAATGCTCAAGCCACTGCAACCCGCCCCGAGCGAATGTACATCCAAACCCACCATGCTCCAGTTCAAACCACCACCCACCAAAACAGACATGCCTGTGCACCCAGGCCGCGCCCAGACTTTCAAGAAAAGAATCCTAGAAACTTCACTCCAATTGCTAGAACTTTAGCCCAATTTTTTGAAAGATTGAGAAAAGCCGGACTGATATACCAGGCGGAAGGAAGAATCCCCAACCAACCCTCCAAATAATTCGATGCAAGCAAGCGTTGTGCCTATCATTCAGGTGTTCTTGGGTATGACACAGAGTATTGGTTTAGATTGAAGTATGAGATAGAACTATTGATTAAGAGTGGAGCTATCCAATGCACCCCAGCACCAAAAAATTTAACCCGTAACCCACTACCAAAACATAGAAACCAAGGGGCCAACTTGATCACATTAGACGAGGAATATGACTAAAATAGACTATCGTTATTATTGGGAATGCCAAAGCTGCAAGAATACCACCTTGGGTAACTCCATTGATCACTATGTAGTTGAAACCTCATGTGATGGTTCAGACATTCCAACAACGGTCCACCACCACCATTAGAGATAAGGGGAGTCGAGAATATAAAACAGTTCCATGGACTTATCAGTCGAAGTGAAAGGGAAAAATGACGCACACCACAGCTGCTCACAGGATGACTTGGTCAGGAAGGTGTTACGCTCCAGAAGAGGTAAACTGAGGGAACCCGAGTAGAGAGTAGAATCAGAGGAGAAACATAATAGATGTGGAGGTAGCAGAGTTTTGGAGGAGGATGCCGGTTAAACAAACTCCGTAGAAGAACAGCTAAGAAAGACTCCTACCCACATATCAATTATGGATTTGTTGATGAGCTCCGACAATCATAGGGATGCTCTGGTGAAGGTACTAAGCTTGGTAAGTGTGCCGAGCAGTACAACCAGTAAGACGCTAGAAGCAACCATAGGGAAGATGGTGGAGGCAAGCAAGATTTCCTTTCGGGGGGATGAACTTCCTGTGGAGGGTATGTATCATAAAAAGGCTCTGTACATCACAGTTAAGTGTGGAGACAAAGTCATATCTCGAGTGCTTGTTGACGAAGGACCCGGAGTAAGCATTTGCACGTTCTCTACACTGCGAGAGTTGGGCATTCATTTGAGGGAAGTAAAAGAGAGACATGTGAAAGTAAGGGCTTTTGATGGGTCGCAGAAGGATGTCATCAGAGAGATCTACTTAGGCTTAAAGATTGTACCAATTGAGTTCCTGATATTTTTTCAAGTAATGACATTTCATCTTCATACAATCTACTACTAGGAAGGCCTTGGATACACATGGTAGGGGAAGTTCCTTCCACTCTCCATCAGTGTATGAAATTCAAATGGGATTGCCAGGAGATTTTAATACATGAGGAGTGGAGCTAATCAGCTTACTTGGAGCATGCGGTTCCTCTCATAGAAGGATTAGATGGGGTCGCCGTCCATGCAGTCGAAATTATGCAAGCATCAGAATGGAGAAGAACGAGCAGAATCACAGCATAGAGTCACCGTATAGGTCAAAGATGGAAATGCAAGAAGTGATGAAGTATGGTTATTGACCATTGACCAAGTTGGGATCCCAATCATATGGCATAATAGAGCTAATTAAACCGAAAGAGTAGAAAGGTACTGCCAGCTTGGGTTATCAGGCTACAACTGGAAGAACCTATAATGGTAACCCTGGGAAGAAGGTTTTCGTCCCAAAGCATATTTCGAGCGTGGGTCAAAGCTCACCACCAGAAGATGATATCATCGACGAGATGGGAAGATTGTTCGTGGCCATAATCGAGGAATGCATGTACTTTTTTGTTAAATTGACTCTTTAAACGCTGAAACGTTCCTTTTGATGAAATAAAAAGAATTATTTTTTTGGAAATATTCTTGAATTTATCTTGGCCTTTATTTATACTCAATTTTTATTTTTAGTAATCAAATCAATAAAAACTCGCGTTCCGTGATTATGACATGTAATGAAACCCTTGAGCAAAATAATATGGATTATGAAGAGTCAGACGAGAGTATGATTCCTGAGAACTTCCTGCATTGATCGAGCAGGTAGAAAGCTAGAAGAAGCCCAACCTCAAAGAAATAGAAGTAATTAATTAAGGAAGTGAAGAAGATGTGAAAGAGACTCAAATTAGTATCCATCTGAAGGCAGAACAGAAGGAAGAATTGGTAGAGCTCCTCCGATAATACATCGATGTATTCGCTTGTTCATATGACGACATGCTCAGATTGAGTACTAACATCGTCTCGAGTCCATTAGTGTTAGTTCCTCCTGAACCAAGAAAAGTCGCTACTTCTATACTTGTCTGTTTTGGATAATGCATTTGGATGTGTGTTGGGAAAACACGATGAAACTAGAAAGAAGGAGCAAGCTATCTATTACCTGAGCAAGAAGTTCACACCCTACTAAGCTAGATATACCTTGTTAGAGTCGACCTACTGCACTTTGGCCTGGACCGCTCAGAAGCTAAGGCACTACTTATCGGCATATACCACATATTTAATAACCCGACTTGACCCGCTCAAGTACATCTTCCAAAAGCCGATGCCTACGGTAAAGTTGGCCAAAGTGGCAGATTTTTCTTAGTGAGTTCAATATCATGCACGTGACACAGAAAGCCATCAACGAACAAGCATTGGCCAATCATCTTGCAGAAAACCCAGTAGACAAGAATTACAATCCATTTTATAATTCCCAGATGAAGAAGTGTTGGTTTTTTTTTTGGGGGGGGGGGGGAGGGGAGGACATTTCAGAGTCATACCTAGGGTGGAGAATGTTTGTTGATGGGGCAGAAAACTTCAACGGTGTAGGAACTGGGGGGGTCCTAATTTTTGAGTCGGGACAGCATTATCCAGCTTCAGCTAAGATAAGGTTCTGTTGCACAAATAATATAGCAAAACATGAAGGATGCATCCTGAGGATTAGTATGGTAATCAACATGAACATCAAAGAGCTTTTGGTCATAGGAGATTCTGATTTGCTGATACACCAAGTTCAGGGTGAATGGACCACCAATAATGTCAAGATCCTCCTATACTTTCATTGTGTATAGGAATTGTACAAGAAGTTCACCAAGATCGAGTTCAAACATGTTCCCAGAATCCAAAATGAGTTCGCCAATGCTCTCGCAACCTTGTCATCCATGACTCAGCACCCGGACAAGAATTACATCGACGCTATTGAGGTAGAGGTTCCAGATCAGCACGCATATTGTTTCCATATAAAAGAAGAGCCAGATGGTAAACCTTGGTACCACGACATCAAAAGATTCCTCGAAGTAAGAGAATACCCAGAAAATGCCACTAATGGTCAAAGCAAGCATTAAGAATACTAGCAATCACATTTTCCTTAATAAGGAAGTCCTATATAGGAGGACCCATGTTTTGGTCTATTAAAGTATGTAGATGAGGTGGAAGTGATAAGGTAATTAGAAGAAATACATGCAGGAACGTACGGGCCTCGCATGAACGGTTTTACCTTAGCCAAGAAAATCCTAAGAGCCAAATTTCATCCGCTATGTCAGATGTGTCACCAGTATCAGATTCAGGGGGATTTTATCCGGGTTCCACTGAATGAGTTAAATGTAATGGGTTCTCCTTGGTCATTTGCTGCTTGGGGCTTGCATGTGATTGGACCCATAGAACCCACCGCATCAAACGAAAATCGTTTCATCTTGGTAGCCATCGACTACTTTACTAAATGGGTCGAAGCCTCTAATACAAGGCTATCACGTAGAAGACAGTGGCAGATTTCGTCCGCAACAACATAGTTTGCAGATTTGGGATTCTAGAGTCAATTAGTTGATAATGCAGCCAATCTCAACAGCAATTTCATGAGAGAAATTTGCGAGATGTTCATAATTGTCCACCATAAATCCATAGCCTACAGTCCACAAATGAATGGAGTGGTTGAAGCAGCCAACAAAAACTTCAAGAGGATTTTGCAGAATATAGTGGACAATCAAAGGCAATAGCACGAGAAGGTATCATTTTCCTTACATTGTTACCGTACTACCATGAGGACATCTACCTGGGCAATGCCATACATGTTGGTATATGGCACAAAAGTTGTGATACCCGCAAAAGTCGAGATACCATCCTTGAGAGTTATCCAGGAAGCCAAGCTAGATACTGCAGAATAGATACCTGATAGGCAAGAACAACTCATGCCCATTGATGAAAAGAGAATGGACACAGTGTGTCATGGTTAGCTACATCAAAAATACGATGGCCAACGCATTCAATAGAAATGTGAAACCTCGATAGTGTTACACCGGGGCAACTGCTTTTGAAGAAGATGTCCCCCCACTACTTAGAGCCCAAAGGGAAGTTCATGCCAAATTGGCAAGGTCCTTATGTGGTCCATTGAGTATTGTCGGGAGGTGCACTAATCCTAGCAGAAATAGATGGCAGAGTCAGCACGAACCCTATCAATTCAGACGCATTCAAGAGATACTATATTTGAAGAGAATAGAGTTAGGGTTTTGTTGTAACAAAACTATGACTGACCTAACTTCCTAGGGTGGGATACGTAGGCAACCCATGTAGGGTCCATTTTCGCTTTCGCTCTTGCAATAGATATCCAAATGTCATTTTGGACGTATTCGGAACTACGCCACGACTTGATTTCCTTTGGCAGGAATACGTAGGCAATCCACCTCGGATTCAGTCATCTATTATAATCACACTACATTTTGGCATGATTCAATTTCGATACGTAGGCAATCTGAGTTAGACTCGGCCATATCAGTTCATGTTTTTATCACTTTGCATCTATTGTAATCGAACTACGTTTTGACCTTAATTCCATTTGGATACGTAGGCTGCCTGAGTTAGGCTCGCTCATCATAATTTATTTCATCCTTTTATCAACCTCGAACTACATTCAGACCTGATTCCTCTTGGATACGTAGGCAACCTCAAAAGGTTCAATCATAACCCTAGGAAAGCCTTTGTAACGCATTTTTTATATTAGGACGTGATCGCAATGTCAAGAAGCTACGTCATCAGGGGCATAGCCAGGGGATCGTCATCAACAGGATAGAGCCACAAATAAACGATGCTTGCATCAGAAGGAACTTCTAAACATGTCACAATCCGGAGCACCAACGTTTGCCGTAAACATAAACAATTTTTCAAAATAGCTTTTAGAAAATTCTACTCTTCCACCTACCGAAATCCATGGCATAATCCACCCGATCTAGGGCAATTCCAGGTCTACAATCAACAGAAATTAATGCCCCTCCCCCACCCAATAAGAATATTCATTGAGCGTTGGGTTGACAGGAAACAATGAATACTAGAGCGCATCGGGATCAATGACAGACTCCCTACATTTTCATGAGCCCCTTTATCACCTTTATTATTCAATTCATTTTCTCATATAGTTAAGGACCGACATCAAATTCTTTGCAGCTATTCCGGAGTCAAGTCTTCGACGCAATCGAAGTGCCCTGAATATATCAACTCAACTGCTTTGCCAATCGGAGCATCCTATGCAAATCAAATCTCTAGCCCCGCCCAATCAGAGTCTTGCATATAGGAAACCGTTTGCTCTACCAATCGGAGTATCTTGTACATATCAAGCCACCGGCCATGCCAATCGAAGCGCTGCATATTGCAACCCGTCCATTTTCCAATCAGAGCCCTGTATATAGCAAACTGTTTGTTTCGCCAACTGGAGCACTTTGCACAGATTGCACCATCACTCCGCCACATCAAAGATTCCAAGTTGATAGTTGCAAACCTCAACACCGAGTTTTCCAAATCGAAGGATGGACCATCCAATTTTGTCACACGTTTGCCAATCGATGACCGCAAATTAGTTCTACAGTCAAGAGTATCTCTTGAGCATGCTCATTACTTCTCTGCTTTATCTTGTATGTTTTGATGATTTTATTTATGCAGCTTACATTCAAAGTCAAATACTCCCACCGTGTGGAGATGCTCCCATCGCGTGGAGATTTTACATTCAAAGTCAACTACTTCCATCACGTGGAGACAATCGCATCGTACGGAGATTTTAAAATTAAGGTCACCTACTCCCATCACATGGAGATGCAAATGCTCTGACAGCTACTGAACGGTACACAGTCCGATAACAATCAAATCAAATTCAAAGGCCCATCCCCGGCATCCCCAATAATGCTCCAGAGCTCGAAAATTTCATATTCAAACATCCCATCGCCCCAAGATTCCAAATAATGGCTAACCGGTAGACAGGCATCATCATTCCTGCATATTTACGTCATATGTTAACTTATTTGCATTGCGACATATAGGTATGTGTGTATTTTCATTTCCAGGTTCAAACACTACAACATGAAACTTCTTCTATGCAGCAGACCAAGTTACACTGCTATGAGGGAAAACAAACTCTTAAGCGAGCCAAGGATCCAAACTCTAACTCAATCTGATTATTAGAACTCCAAAATTGCTAAGTATTTCAAATCTCATAATCAAGCTACAATCTGTGAAATCATTCGGGCTCCAAAATCCTTTCATCTTGTAGTATCGTCATAACACGATACTGGGACAATTCCTGCAAGGGCCACCTTCTCCACATCATCATTCCAGAATTACATGAGGCATGATTCTCGTTAAGAACGAGGTATGTAGGTGATGCAAATCCATAGTTCGGCATCTAATCTAATAACTCATGATCTTTCCAATTCTTTGTACCCTCTCTGTAATACATGTCTAGAGTAAATCATCAACATTCCGTAATTAATTTTTGTTTCCCTTTCTTTAATTACCACTGAAACTTCATCTTTACCGTTGGATTATAGGGATCCAATGGTCATCCTTTTTTGTAATAAAACGCTTCTATTAATTCTTATCTCCCTAAAATATTAAGGCCGTTGATCAAACAATCCAACGGGCCTTATTCTGTCTCTTATTTTAAACTACCCAAACCCCCATTAACACTAATCATTCTTTCGTGAGATCCGAAGCTCACCTTTCCTCTTTCACTCTCTTTTTTCTCAAGAGTCCGACCTCCATCAACCTCAAACCTTGCACAAAATGTGCAAGGTCACCTAAATCATCCATCTTGTCCCTACTATCCGCGAATCCAGCCTACTTCATTTCCATTTTATCGATTAAATTTGAATTGTGAATCTCAGAAACCCTAGACCTAAAGGTGAAACTTGAGATTTCATCTCTCTCCCCCATTCCTTCAAATAAAGACATACATGATCGTGTCTTCAACTTCATTATCATTATTCTTTGTCTAGAGGACAAAGGCAGTGACTTATGAACATTAGGGTTTGACCTATGGTCCAATGGCTTCAACGGTTGACATTTCCTCTCCCCTTGATCAGGTAAATCCTACACTGTTTTTCCCCTTTCTTGCTTCTGTTTTTTAACTCTATTGCTGTTATCATCCGTCCAATCGTCACTCTCCACAATCGATCTGAAATAAATCAGAACCCTAAGGCTTGAAGGCCACTATAAATAGGAAATTCAATGTATTCACCTACGCGCATCAAATACTATCAGAAACACCAAAAGAAATAAAGAAAAGAGTTACAGTTTTAGGTTTTCTCACTTAGTCTAGAGATACTCTTTAATTTTTCTATTTTCCTTTCTCTTTCATTTTCTAGTTTGAGTTTAACTGTTGTGATTGGTCTTGAGTTTGGATCCCTAAACAGCCCTTGAACTACTTCTACTTGTTTTGCAGCCCTGCAGAAGGTCAGTGCACACTGACCCCCTCCTTATCTTACTTTAATTGTGTAGTTCTGTGTTCATGATTTTTTCCTTGTTAATCATCTGTTATCTATGATATATGTTGTAGTTGTTATGCCCTATCTCTGTATGCTATCCTTACTATTAAGTCATAGATTTTCTTATAAAGCTATATTTTTTGGTACTGTTATCAAACTTGTGTTGTTAATGAACTTTATCTATCATGACTTAGCTAGTTGGATGTGTTCTGTATTAATATTCTCTCGTGATTGAATTCTATTAAGTTTTTCATGATTAAATAGACCAAACTTTATGTTAATGATATTAGGTAAATCAAAAAATAATTACACGAACAATTTCATGTCTTCTAAGTCAGTTGAATCATGCCTTTTAAACCCTTTTTATTTTCTGCTAAGACTTCATATCTTCAGTAATATGCTGCCTTAACCTACATTCCTATGAATTTGTGTTGCTTTATCTTGATTCTCATTACAACTCTTATGTCTGATTTGTTGGTTTTGATGACCTTAGTTGATAGTCTTGTTGTGTGTACTTAGTGACTCATATAAGTCAATCATTGGGATTTGAAACCATGTGATGAACCTAAACCTGCTCACTTGCTATATTTTAATTTGCCATGTCCCTTTGCTATCTCATGAACTTTGTGGCATTGGCTACCTAAAATCTTTACAATTCTGATGAATGACTCTTATTGACTGCTATGTTTGTTCCTACACTCATCTGCAGTTACCTGCTAGTTTTCTACTGATCCATTGATGTTCATGAACCTCCCTATCCCCCTTGATGAGAAAGTCCCATGTTCAAACTACTATGTCATTTTGCTAATGATCCCTTGTTGATTTAAATGGTCTTCCCAATAGCATGCCTACCCTATTTTGTTGATCTGTCTTCCTAAGTTAGAAACATTAAAAAACAGCAATGTGTGGCCTCATATTGGTTCTGTTTAGCTAAGGAAAGTAGTCTATCATAATAGCCTCATAAAAATGTGAATACTAGACAAATGTTGACCTAGGGTATCACTGTAATCTTGTTTGTTCATGTAGAGTGATATCATGTATTAATCTACTTGTTGTTTATGCCACTTATGTTTTCTGGTTCTATCAAGATCATGTAATGCTCAAGACACTATCTGGGGAGATATCCTTCTGTCAATTTGAATACAACCTGCTTCAATAACTCAATTACAAGACTGAATGTGGTTGAACATGTATTATGCCTTTAAGATCTAAAATGAAGGTTTGTTGGTGTAACTTTTTAGAAGAACTACTCACTAAACTCATTATGACATGTTTGTCTTACCCTTTGCAAATTGAAATAACTGTCATTGTTTGCCATCTCATGTAGATGACATCCTTGTTTATAGAAGAAATTAATTGAGAATTTGAAATAGTTTGGACATGGCAATTTGAAAGTCTGATTGACCATGTGTTATTACCACTAGACATCATGTCATAGGGAAATATTACTTTCCTATCTATATTGATGTCTATGTGGTTGTTATCATTACTAGAAAGTTTGAACAAAGTTGTTAGTATAGGTGTTTAGTGAAGTGAGGTTTGTGTGTATCTTTGCTATGGAATGATTTGAAAATCACTGAAATGTTTGTTGACCTGTCTTAAGTATTGTGTACCCAGTTAATGATCCTGAAATGTTGAATCCTCAGTAGATTTAATGAAAGTTAATGCATATGTCTTTATGTGTCACTTACTAATGCTAAGATCACTTAACTGAACTTCTTTGACACCTGAACTAATTAGAAATGGTACATACCAACTGATAATATGCAATTAACCTTCTGCATCTTAACAATGATCCTTCTGAGTGTTCTAATGCAACCTTGAGGTTACTACTATTATTGGACTTTATTAGTCCACTTGCTATGATTTATCTTTGTATCAGTGTTCTGATAAGGGATTCTAGGATCAATGTTATAATTGGTCATGAACTATTCATATTTTGGTACTTTGATTGTAGTGCAATATCTTCTATAGTTGTCTTCTATAGTGTTTGAACTTCTATACGTCTGAACCTTTAAAAAGTTTATCACGAAATTTGTGCTTATTTCTGGCAGTATAAAAATTACTAATTTGAAATTTTACATGTATCTAAACCTTTTAGGAAGATTAAGAATGCATGATTAGGGGTTATTTGACTGTGAACTTGGTTTGTGGTTGAGAAGCACTGCTCGAGGTCCCTGAGACCGTTGTAAACTCTGAAGTATAAGAGGTCCACAGGGGCATTTTATCCATGAATAAGGGTTCACTCTAAGTCTTTTGTCATTAACTCTTATTAATCCTCATATGATTAATACAATTAAAATTAGTTTTACTGTACCCCTCACCCCTTTATTATTATTGTTATTTGTTATAATTTTATCTTATATTGATTTTCACTAATTATTTCCCTATTCCTTTCATGCATGTCCGATTTGGGCCTGTTGAGTCCCTTTGGGACTCTGGTCCTAGTTCCGGATCTTGATTGCTCCCTCTCCCCACTTTGTTGGAGTCTGTTACTGTTAAGATAAAACGCGCTGGTCCCGATTTGCTTACAAGCTCACCAGTCAAAAGTCCAGTCTCTCTCCCTTGTTTATTTTTAAACACTATTCATTGCTGTTTGTTATTTCGTATATATGTATCTCTGAATGACTAACTTTATTATTGGTAATTTTAATGCTGTGATTGTCTAGGAACATAGGCAAACCTTGATTCCTAGGTAAAGCTATATTAGAAATTCTACTCACTTTAATTCCTCTAACATTTGTTCACTAACTGATTACAAGCTTAATCTTTTCAGCAAAAGCCTTAGTCTTGTTATTGCTAAGGATTTTCAAAAGTTTAAACCTTGGCAGATGCAATAGCAAAAGTGGACTCTCTTGAAAAATCAAAATCGTGAAAAATAAATTTGAGAAGTTGTTTTTAAGAAAGTAAAAGCCGAGTGCAATCAGGCTTACAAAATGATGAATCTCATAAGCCTTAAACGAAAAAACATCCTCACTGCAATTGATTTTCTAGTAAGGTGCACCCCCTCCAACTCAAGGAATATTTTCAAAATAATCTCTTACTCTATCAAGTTACAAATAAGTAACCACCTTCCTTTTAAACACATACTCAAATTTCTTTCAAACAAAAAATTCTTTATAAGATTTTTTTCTCAAAAATAAAGCACATCTAGTTTTTGACTTCATAAGTATGCACATTTCAAAAGGCGATTTCCTAAATTATAAAACCCCAAAACTTATTACTTCTTTTCAAAGTACATACACAACCCTTTTCTCAAATAGTGAATTTTAGATAAGACTTAGAATAAATTTATAGACTTTATGCACATGATTAAGTAGAATATACACATTTCTTTCTCGAACCTAGCCTAAGCCTAGGGAGCTACCTCAGGTACATTTTGAGGGGTGTCTAACACCTTCCCCTCAGAATAACTAGAACCCTTTCCCAAATCTCACATATTAGTAGACCATTGGGATAATAATTGTACATACTTGTACCCTAATATACCTCAAAATATTAGGTGGCAACTCTCTTTTATCAACTTCAGAAGTATCATTAGTTGTATTTTATTTTAACTAGTGCAAAATAGGGTGCAATAGTGCTGAGTAACCAAATTCCGACCCGATGTAGAATACATGTTCTCATTAAGCCTATCAATGGCCTCCAAATAAATTCCGACCCTCCCCCCCGGAATAAGTAGACAACCTCCAAAATGTCCATAGTAACCTATCCATGACATATACAATCAGCCATCCACCTCTTAACATACCTTCCCCATCACAACCAAAGAAAAATATGCCTCTAAGAACCCTCTTAGCCTTAAAATCCCTAAGATACTAGAGTATCTAAGTTCGATGTCAACTCCACCCTCAAATAACTGACACATCCCAGACACAATCATCTCACGAGAACTAATTCCATGATTCTTCCATGCCACATAACAAAATCTGAGCATCGATAGTCGAACAACTAGGTGATTACCATAATAACAGTCAAGCATCTGTTGAATCTAAACACAATGCGCCTTCTGAAATGCGCGCCCTTCTCAGGTGATACCAGATAGTGCCAGCATTCTTCTAAATATTTAAAACAGTCCATATTGTCTAGAACTTATGACCTTCTCTTTAAATGGAACCCCAACCTCGTACGTGAAAACCTCAATCCCACACAATGCAACGCCCCTATCATACCATCATATGAAAGCACGAGAATCTCATTAGAACCTTCGTAAGAATCATCCACCCTACTCTAATCTCAAATGCACAGCCAAAATGAGTCGAATGACATGTGCTCTATTAGCACACCAACACTTAAAGAAGTACTCAATATCTCTAAGCAACCGAATGAATCCCTACTCCCTACTCCCTGCACACTACCTCCACCACGAATAACAAACCTGAATCGTTACAAGATTCCCAATATTCCCATAAAGTATAGCACATCATGTATCCAACAATTCCCTTGCTCAAGTCATCCTCAAGGCCAACCTCTTCAAATCACAACTGATCCTCGAATATGCCTCAAACCGAAACAAATATAACACATAACCATGCAATCTGATCGTCGATAATAGACTCCCCTACTTGGCTCGAAGCCATAGAAAATAACATTTTATGACCCACAATACCTTTATTCCATAACTGTCATAATCCCGCATTGTAATTCAGCAAAATCATTCATGAACCCATGTAGCCCTAATCATAAGATACCTCAAATCATCTGCTAAGCGCATATCCATCCTCGTGACAATCTTGCAACCTTCCCAAGAGATCCGTAACTCAAATTGCAACACATATAACCCACTGGTAGAAAGAAAACTTTCCACAGAAACATCATAAAGATCACACATCCATACACCACCCCGCAGCAGATAACCCACCTGCTTAGCCTCAGACTGGCATCTTAGTAAGCCCTATCATAGTGATATCCACAATGCGATCACATAGTCTTCCCAAGTCTAAACTCTCCATGAAGACATGAGAATATACTTCATTCCACAAATATACATCTAAAAGATCCCTCAACACACTCATAACTCAAAATCGTACAACATAATATTAAGACAGAAATCGAGCATCCGTAGCAAAATTCTTCTTGTCACATCCAAACCATCTAAGCACGTCTCACAGTCATGTTGTACTCATCATATAGCTATCAAACCACTCACTAAGCCATCAATCCCACTCCTAAGGACACGAGTGGACATATAAGTCCAAAAGCACATACCCACACAATTGAAAATCGAGCCCAAGCTGCGGTCTGAACGTGGCCTCAAGTCCTCCAGACTAGCCCATCACCAAAACATAGAAAACACATCTCGTACCTCATCTATGGAATCGAAAGCCGTTGATGCAAAGCTAATACTGAGCATTCACATACATACTAGTGAGTGGAATGAATTCAAGAGATACGCTTCAAGCTGAACCAATGTCACACAATAAGGAAAAAAAGATGGGAAAATTTATCCTAGATGCCCCGTAGCCTCTGGAAGATAGGTATGGACATCATCATACCGATCCGCAAGACTCTACTAGACACTTGCTCGTGACTTGTAGAACCTATGAACCTAGAGCTCTGATAATAACTTATCGCGACCCAAAAACCAGATAGTCGTGATGGCACCTAACCCAACCTACTAGGTAAGCCAAAAAGCAGCCAACACAATCCAAATAAGATTAAAAATAAATCAATGATGAATTAACTAAACTTTTACACAATAACCCAAGGACTGGCAGTACAAGTCACGAGCCACTAAGACTTAAAATTAAAAGCTGGTATGAAATAATACAACATCTATTTTGAATATACATAAACAGAATTTAAAATATAATACTACCAAGGACAAGTGATAGCTATATCCAAAAAGCAGGTACATCTTCAATGCCAGCTCCCGCCATACACAGCAACAACAGCTCCAAAATCTGCACGCTAGGTGCAGAAGTGTAGTACGAGTACAACCGACGCCATGCACTCAATTATAGAAGCAAGAATTATAAATGATACTAGCAAATCACCTATACAGGTTTGTAAATTCCAACAAGAACGGAACAG
Organism: Nicotiana obtusifolia; assembly: GCA_002018475.1. Classification (NCBI taxonomy): domain Eukaryota; kingdom Viridiplantae; phylum Streptophyta; class Magnoliopsida; order Solanales; family Solanaceae; genus Nicotiana; species Nicotiana obtusifolia. The sequence goes on from MCJB01030815.1 coordinate 85,076, forward strand.
GTAATATGATCAAATAATGAAATCACAAATAAAACCAACTTGATTCTTTCGACTTTCTTAATGTATTTTGCTCAATCAACAATCTAGAATATATGGAAGATATGCAAATAAATCATGTAGAAAACCAAAGAAATTGTAAGTAAAGATGAAATGCAGTAACCAAATATCAATCCATCGTGGTGTGCAACCCGATCCAAATAGAAATCACATCACGACTCTCAGGCCCGTAGCAGACTCTCAGTGACTGAACCAAACCGATAACCAACTCTCCCGAAGCTTACATCAACTAGAAACCTGTCAGCTTCTCACAATCTGTGTGTACACCATCAAGAGAGAAATAAGAGAGGGTGACCTTAGGAGTATAGATCCATATCCACACGCAGCATGGACAACTCACATGCTATCAAATTGTCGTGGTCACAGACTTAATATCATAATCCCCCCGGCATGGTCACATGCTCAATATCATAATCCGCCTGGTGTGGTCACATGCTCAGTATCACAAATCTGCCCGGCGTGGTCACATTCTATATCACAATCTGCCCGCCGGGTCACAAGCACAATATCACAATATGCCCGGCATGGTCATAGGCTATATCACAATCCACCCGGTGTAGTCACAGGCATAACAACACAATCTGCGCGGCGTGGTCACAGGCATAAAAACACAATTCACCCGTTGTGGTCACATGCATAATAACACAATCTACCCGGCGTGGTCATAGGCATCCAGTCCAAATCATATCACGTAGAAGCAATTATACAAGAATACATGTATATGATCAACGAATATCAGATTTCATGATCTTGGACTGGTCTAAATGACATACTAATGTGTATGCATGTGCAACGTATGCTATCATAGCTCAAATAGGCAATTTCATCACGGAATTAGCAATTATCAAGTTCAATCAGGAGATTAACCTACATGCAACCTCAAACATGGCTCAAATAGCTCACAATAGGGGTACAGATAAGAGAAACATTACAGCATGAAGCATACAATCACTTTAAGGCATATCATAGCCTAAGCACTACCCCGAACATGTAATATATCCTGTGCATGTACATGGGCTTAGCCCCACACATGTACGCCATTTATAGCACGTAGCTATCACAAATAACTCCGGAAACTAGTGCCTCGACCATGTTTAGGTAAGATACTTACCTAAAGCAAGCAAAATCATATACCGAGCAAGCCAAACGATACTCCAAAATTCTCATCCCATGTGAATTGTCCTCCGAATGGCTCGAACTCAAAATCATCAAATAATGCCAAAGGAAACAAACTCAAACTATGAAGCCGAATCTTTAATCAAATACTCAAAGTTAACCAAAAAATCAACTCGGTCCCGCACCTCGAAACTCGACAAAACTCAAAATTCTAACAACACATTCAATACGAGTCCAACCATACTAATTACACTCAAATCTGACCTCGAATCGTGGTTCAAAACCCAATTATTCACTTTAGGAAAGTTTAACAAAAACCCTATTTATTCTTTCTGAATAATCGATCAAATGCCAAAATCGGAGATAAAATTATGGATATAATCAAAACCGAGTCAAAAATACTTACCCCAATCGATGTGGTGAAACTCCCCTCCAAAATCACCGAAATCCGAGCTCTAGATCCAAAAATGTGATAAAATAACTCAACCCTCAAAATAAATAGGATCAGCCCAGGCATCTTCGCTTTTGCAGACTAAATGTCGCACCTACGGCGTCACATTTGCGACAAGAACCTCGCTTATACGAGTATCACATGTAATCCCGAACTCTCACACCTATGGAAGATCTTTCGCTTCTCCGACATCGCAGGTGCAAGGAAAGCTCTGCATCCGTGCCTCACTCGCTTCTACGCAATATAGATAGCTTCTGTTTCATCGCAGATGCACTGAAATCTCTGCATTTGCAGACTCCGGCACCCAGCTCCAGATTGTGCTTCTGCGCTTCAAGTGTCACATCTGCGGCTACGCACCTGCGCCCAAAGTTCTGCAGGTGCTGTCACACCAGATCTCTGCAAAAGACCAGCAGAAACCAACATGTTCCAAAATGATCTGAAACCTGTCTGAAACTCACCCGAGCCGCTCGGAACCCTGTCTGAACATGCCAACAAGTCCCAAAACAGAACATAGACCTACTCGAGGCCTCAAATTACACATAACAAAATCAAAACCATGAATCACACCTCAAATTAAGCTTAATGAACTTTTGAACTTTCAACTTCCAAAACTCATGTCGAACCATATCAAATCAACTCAAAATGACCTCAAATTTTGCACACAAGTTCCAAATGACATAATAAACCTATTCCAACTCTGGGAAAAATAATCCAAACCCGACATCATCAAAGTCAACTCCCGGTCAAACCTATGAACATTCCAAACCTTCAAATTGCCAACATTCGCCAAATAGTGTTGAAACCTTCCAGAAAAAACCAAATGCAAATCGGGGTAAAAGCCAAAGTCCAAAATTACCATACAGACCTAATGACTCTATCAAAACTCCGATCTGAGGTCAAATGCACCAAGTCAAACTTGGTCAACTCTTCCAACATAAAGCATCCTAGTTGAGAATCATTCTTCCAAATCAATCCTGAACCGCTCAAAAACCAAACTAACGATACACGCAAGTCATAATACATCGTATGAAGCTACTTATTACCTTACACCACCGAACTGAATGCAAATGCTTAAATTGACCAATCGGGACGTTACAACCATATTCAACAACATAAGATCAATGATAGTATAAAAATCAGTAATAGTAACAACACAAGACCGGTACACTTGATCAACTACTATGGAATCTCCAACCATTGTAGACATCGATACATGAACATCAAGAGAATCACGAGGCATACTCAAGTAGGAAGTAAAATATGAAGACACATAAGAATATATAGAACCCAAATCAAACAACACAGAAGCATTTCTATGATAGACCGAGATAATACCTATAATAACTTCATAGGATGACTCCACCTCAAGCCTACCTCGAAATGCATAAAAATGACATTGAACCCAACCAACCTGTCCTCCTAGGATGACCTCTAACTGAATGGCCTCCACCTCGGGCTACCCAACCCCGCCTCTAGCTTGTTGAGCGGGTGGTGAAGCAACCAGTTCTGGAATCATGGCATGAGTACCCTATTGTGGCATGCTGCTCTGCAATCTAGGACAACACCTCTTGATATGACCCGCATCTCTGCACTCACAGCAGCCATTTGGCTGGTGTGGCTGCTGAATCTAAGACTATCCCTTACGAACTGAATGACCATTGTTATAGCTCTAAATTGGTGGTGCACTAATGGGAGATGGAGGTTCACTAAATGTTCACTCCTCAAAACGAGGTCCATAAGCACCATTGGTGCCTAATGTACCCTTTGTGACCTATAATGCTGACTGTACCGGCCTGATAGGATGGCCTCCACCAAAGGAACCCCTGCCTCAAGAAGAGGCACCACCGAATCCTCCAAAATGACGGGGCCTCTTATCAAATTTTTTCTCTCTCGCATGGCCACTAATGCACTTAATCCTCTGAGCGATCTCCACTACCTGAGTAAAAGAAATCTCGGTCTCGGCCTCTCTGTCCATGTAAAGTCTAATGCCATCGTAAGAACGTCTATAAACCTCTGTACCTTCTAGCTCTCAATAGGGATAAATATAGCTGCATGGCGAGGTAAATCAACAATCTAGTCTCATACTGAGTAACGGTCATGCTACCATGCTAAAGGCACTCGAATTGATTGTTCAACTCCTCCCTCTAAGTAAAGGGAATAAACTTCTCCAAAAACAACTGCGAGAACCGAGACAATGTGGGAGGATGTGATCTCGCTTGAATGCCCAACTCATAAACCTACCACCACCTCTTGGATGAACTATGCATGTGAAAGACAATGAATTGGACTCCACAAGTTCCAATTTGCACAAAATCTAATGGCGACGGTCCAAGAAGTCGTGGGGATAATCTGAAGGTGCACTGATAAAGTGAGGGAGAAACAACTTGGTGAACCCGTCCAACCTCTTGCGCTCATCAGCTGACATCGCGGTCCTAGCGCCAGGTTGTGTAGCAACAATAGGGCGAACCACCCAAACTGGTAGAACTCCTGGAGTCTGATAACCATGGGCCATCTACTCTGGAGTGCGAGTAGCGGGAGTCTGAACTCCTCTACCGGCTTGAGAAATGGATGGTGCCACAGGACGCACACTGGCTTGTGCCATACTCTCCTTGAAGCCAAATATGCAGACTAAGGCATCCTAAAGAACTGGGTAGCAAAGAACACTGGCTCGGTCTGATCTAGAATTTCAATGCCCTGTGCTATTTGAGGCTGGACTATGGGTGCCGCTGCGTGCGCTCTAGTCTAAGCTATGCCTCTATCTCTGACTCTAACCTGGCCCCAACCCCTATCCGTGGTGGTGGCGGCAATCTAAGGCTCCGGCTCCTGATCAACTGCGGACGAAGTACGTGTCCCTACCATTTGTGAGAATATGAGAGAAAGATTTAATCTTAATGATAGAACAAAGTCGCACGATAGAGAACGAAAGAAAATGAAGTTGTCTGAAGTATTATAACCTCCTGAAGATAAGTATAGACATCTTTGTACCTATCCTCAAGACTCTACTAAGCTTACTTATGACTCGTGAGACCTATGTAACCTAGGGCTCTGATACTAACTTGTCATGACCCAAAATCCCAACCATGAGGTCGTGATGGTGCCTAACATCTGCTTGATAGGAAAGAGAACATTAGCACAATGATTAAAGTAGTTTAACAGCTAAGACATATTAATATTGATAAAGGAGTGAAATCGCATATAACGTATAATAGATCTACGACCATCTATGTCTACGACTACAGTATCTCGTGTCACAAGTACACGAGCCACTAGTAATGCATACAATATTGTCTGGTGTAATAAATTGCAGATAAAGATAGGAAGGGACTCTAGGGTTTTCAAACGCCAAGCAGCACAACCTCAAGTCTCCTGGGAAAAGTCCAAGCAATCACCTCTAAACGCAGCTAGGATCAAATCGGGATCTACACAAGAAGCGCAAAAGTGTAGCATGAGTACAACCGACCTCATGCACTTACTAAGTATCGAGCCTAACCTCGACAAGGTAGTGACGAGGCTATGGCAAGACACTCACTATAAACACGTACGCGTAATAATCAGAAAAGAATAACAATACATAGAAACGAGTAACCACATAATAAACAAAATAAGAAAGAAAATGATAGTGGGCTCCATGATAACATCACATCACAACCTCATAACATGTCTCGGTAGTGGGCCACTACAACCAAGAACAACTACAAGACATCCTTTTCATATCACCGATCCAAATATCAATAATAATACCATTGCAGCGTGCTACCCGATCCTTATATCAATTCATTTGAAAATGCTTAATAACAACCAAATATAATGAATCTCCCAACATAACATAAAAAGGAAAAAATGAATAATTCACCAAGGATATACGAGCACGAACAAAGAAGGTCAAACAATTCAATGTTCATAAACAAGCCTCACAATTTATGTCAACAAGAACTTCAACAATTCATAAATACAATGACAATCTAAAGATCATACGGTACGATATAATATAGCGGAGTGAAACAAGAAACAAATAACGCCGACAAGGGCAAAAAGGCATGAGACAGATAAAAACATCTACCTAATAGCATGTGAAATTTCATGGGCGCCTTTTCAGCCATGCCCCATGAACCCTTGGATCCGCCCCATAGCGTCCTACAAGCCTCCCAACACCTAGCGTCATGGACGACCCCATGGTCATAGCCGCGCCAAGTGAAAAGTGAGCATGTGCGTATGTCGCCCCATCAATAGCCCTCCCCAGCGCACAGCCACAGGCAGATGTCAATAGCGCCTTTAGGCAAGCCACGCCCCAGCGCACGATTGAAGTCAGTGAAAACGATCCATGCTATAGCCAGCGCCGCGCGCCGACCCTGATGCTAAAGGCAAGGTTGCTGCCCCTCCATGTGCCGCCAATGGACCTACTTTTACCTTGTAGGAATCTAGGTCCTTTTTGTTGCAAATATATAGTTGTTTTACTTTTTGCATTTCCATTATGATTCTCTAGCTTATTTATGTCAAGTCCTATAAGTTTGATTTATTTTTGTAAGCATTATTGGGGGGGATCAAGGAGTCAAACTTTCAAGCAAGCAAACAATTCTCTGCATTGGTGTCTCTCTCCCTTGACATTGTGTTTCCTTTCTGTAATAGCTTTCATTAATACAATCAAGATTTCTTTCATTCTCATTCTCATTCTCAGTTATGTTCTCTCAATTGCTCTTGACATCAATTTTATCGTACGACACTAACAGTCTCATCTAGCATACGCAGTGGACCTCAGTTGGCGTATAGTAACCGCACGAACATTGATTGCTTAGCCTTATGTCACCCTTCTAAGACATCTCAGGAAGGCTCCACGTAACAATTGGTATAAGAGCCTAGGCTCGACATCGGACAAGGGAACATATTGCAATTGCCACTATTTCTGACCATGGTGAATCATGGGGACCGCATTGCGGCCCTTGAAAAGTCGGTTAACGTAATACGACTCATCGCAAGTACGGTGCCCAATCTAAGAACCAGCCTAGTGCAAAGGTTGGATGACCTGGACCGTAAGATACGGCAGGCTGAAGGAGACATCGTAAACATCAGCTGCGACTCTGAAAGAGACCGGCAAACGGCAGTCGTAGAGGCAGCAAAACTTTTCAGTAAATTCTAGGGGCTCCAATTGGAGCGGACTCAGGATTTAGCCCATAGGGCTCAAGAGGCAAACAGGGTGGCTGCCATGCAGAAAACCATAAATAACTTGACGGGTCAGCTCAGTGTTATCAACACTACGTTACAAGGCCTACTCCGAGGGGGTGGAAACCATATCGGGGGTGCTGTGAACCTTGCCCCTATGGCACAAACACTAAAGTTCCTTGAATCAAAGCCCTACAATGGGGCTCGGAATGCCAAAGTAGTGGAGAACTTTATCTTTGGAATCGAATAGTACTTCGATGTTGTTAGAGAGTAGAAGAAGCAAATAAGGTAGCAACTGCTGCCATGTATCTTCAGGCTGATGCTAAACTCTGGTGGCAGGTGAAATACGAAGCCGTTAGGGCTAGTGAAGATACTCTTGAGACATGAAGAGACCTAAAGACAGCCATACTGAGAAAGCTCTGGGAGAAAGACAGCCATATTGAGACCTAAAGACAGCCATACTCAATATCTTCCCTAAAAATATTGAGTACGATGCACAGAGAAAGCTTTGGGAGCTCCGTGAGACCACATCGGTTTGAGATTACATGCGTGAATTCTCTGCACTCATGCTAAACATACGGGATATGGGTCCTGCTCGCTAGGTAAGCCAAACAACAGTCAACCCAACTCTAATAGAATAATAAGAAATCAACAAAATGAAATAGCTGAAATTTTATACGAAAACCCAAGAATTGGTAGTACAAGTCATGAGTCACTAAGACATAGGTTTACAAAGTTGGTATAAAAAATAAATACAATATCTATTTGGAATATATATAAGTAGATTATAAATATAAAACTACCAGGAACAAGTGGTAGTTATATCCAGAAAAGCAGGTATATCTTTAGTGTCAGCTCCTGTCATCCACAGCATCTCAGCTCCAATAATCTGCACGCAAAGTGCAGAAGTGCAATATGAGTATAATCTACCCCATGTACTTAGTAAGTATCTTGACTAACCTCAAAGAAGCAGAGACAAGGTTTTTAAGCTCCCATTTCGCCATAGATTTTGGTTTCATTTTCCAAAAAAGAATGAAATCATTGTTTGTTTATGGAATATTATCATGTTTTGGGAATAAAATTTCAAAAAAATTTCCAAAAACTGGTTTAGAGTAGTTTGGGTGAAAATATTTCTTTCACTCAAAAATATCAACTTTTATTCAAATAAAATGCATGTTCAAACCCAATTTCAACTTTTAGAAAATATTTTTCAATACATCTTCAAAACCTCTTTTTTCAAGTTTCAATCAAATCTATGTCCAAACGCTAGCTAAGTCAAAGTAAACTCACTTTGCACAACGTGTACAGCTCAGTAACATGTATAATACAGAGAAAATACTCCAGAGAGATAGTCACAGAATAAACAATATCAAGAATAAAGGTAGACAACTGGGATAAGGTACTAAACAAACTCTACCACTTAGACATGACCAACAAATACTACTTGCACCAACCCCCGCATCTCAAAAAGGTATGTACCACATAATTTCTATGCTATTACTCATACATGGCTGTAACTATGTGCCCAACATGATCCAATTCTGTGTCAAACGCCAAATAACATGTTCAATATAATCTTACAAGAATCACCTGTATCAATGGTTGATAGCAACTTTCTTATCATGTCAATCCGGTACGCTACCAACAACTCAATAAAATATGAGATATCAACTCCAAGTTAAATCCATTTGACAAACAAATCATAAAATAATAACATAGGCATAGACTAGCATATTAGAAACAACGCAAATAACCACGTAAAATGCATGGTACACATAAGAAGTCACAAACACAAACAAGAATGCCACTCTCGTACCACCACACAAACATAATCAACAAAATTGCCCCTAAGTCATCGCATAGCATCTTTTTTTCGTCGCGTGTGCATATAACAATAAAAGAAAATCTTATTTCACCACATGCGCATATCGTCACTCTTATTTTGCCACGTGGGAAACATGGGAGCAATGCCACCCTTATTTCGCCCCACGCGTACAACAATAGACACAATCGCATGGCAAAGACCTCGTGCGGACACCCCCAATCACAATCGCACGACAAAGACCTCGTGCCACAATATCATCAGAATTGTACGGCAAAGACCTCGTGCCATAATATCATCACAATCGATCCACGCAACAAGTCCACAACTGCCATTACTACAACAATGCGAGATATCAAATAATCATCAAGAGGCGTATCCTCATAACTCATCAATAAAACGCACAAGGAAATGGTAGAGATAAAAATACAGATAAGGCATAACTTCAGCTGTATAGCAACCAAGTACAAGTAGTCCCATAAAGGATCACATATGTATCACAGAGTGTACGCGTCTCAATCAAGGTACATTGGATATGTGCTCATAACCTACGCGCATCCAACTCCGAGGCAAATACAGTATAAGTCTCAAGATTTGTTTATCATGTTCAAAACAAATCTTGAGACCAATAACCTCAATATTTCTCTAGCCTAGTTTATTATGCTTACATACTCAATTAATAGAACAATGCAGAGAATCTAGTAGAACACACAATCAAATAAAGCATAGAGTAAACTAGAATCTACCTTGAGAATGGATACCCATGACACATGTATATACGCTCGTCACCTCATATATACATGACCTTGCATGTAGCAAACAATATCAATTAGTAGGAAATTCCGTCAACCAAAGCTAGGCAATGCACTTACCTCAAACAAGCCAAATCAATACTCTAAAATGTCCTTCCCTCGCGAACCGACAAACAAACGGCTCGAATCTAGCGAAACACAACTCAAAATCATCAAATAATACCATAAGAAACAAACCTAAAAGATAAAGGTCAAATCTTTAATCAAATACGCAAAGTTAACCAAAATGTCAACCCAGGAGTGCACCTCGAAACTCGGCAAAACTCACAAATTCCAACAACCCATTCGAATACGAGTCCAACCATACTAATTTAACCCCAATCTGACTTCAAATCGATGTTCAAAATCTAATTATTCACTTTAGAAAAGTTTTGACAAAAACACCCAATTTCTCTTTTAGATTCATCACTAAAATGGCAAAATCAAACATGTAATTATGCAAAATAATTGAATCCGAGTCAAAATACTTACCCCAAACTAAACAGTGAAAATCTCGTCCAAAATCTCCCAAAATCGAGCTCCCAAACTCAAAATGTTATAAAATGAGCTCAAAGTCTAGAATTAACAATTTATGTGCATTGCCTAGTAGAACCCAACACGATTAAGGTTGTACAGGCGATCGTGATGCACAAAGTGAACACAGGTCTAGGAACTGCTTCGCGAATGCGGCTTGATGCACGCAAATGCGATGGCCAACTTGCCCCAAGCTCCGCGAACGCGGATGAATAGTCACGAAGGCGATTCATGCTAACATCTGACCCTCAACAGACAGCGAATGCCACACAAGATGTGCGAATGCTAAGAACAACAAATCTCACCCCTCCGCAAACGCTAAGAACAACAAATCTCAACCCTCCGCGAGTGCTCCAACTCTCCCGATCACGATGAATAAACCGCCAACAGCTCCCAAAACACTATGCAATTGCAGTCCTCTCTCGCGATCGTGAAGAACACTCTCAGCACCAGATGATCAGAGAAACTAACATGGCAAACATGACAGCAAATGGCTTAAAACAACCCCAAAGCTCACCTGAGCCCCTCGGAACTCTGTCCAAACATACCAACAAGTCCCAAAATATAACAAGGACCTACTCGAGGCCTCAAATCCCCCAAAATAACATCAAAATCATGAATCACACCTCAATTCAAGCCTAATGAACTATTTTAAATTTCTAAATTCCAAACTTACGCCAAACACGTCTAAACAAATCAGAATCAGCCCAAATTTTGCGCATAAGTTTCAAATGACATTACGAACCTATTCCAACTTTCGGAATAACAACTCGAATCCGATAACATCTAAGTCAACTCTCGGACAAACCTATAAACTCTCCAAACCTTTAAATTGCCAACTTTCACCAAATAGTGCCAAAACCTTCTGAAAATATCAAAATACAAATCCGGACATATACCCAAGACCAAAATCACCATCCGAACCTGACGAAACCACAAAAATACCGATCAGAGGTCAAATACACAGAAGTCAAACTTGGTCAACTCTTCCAACGTAAAGCTTCCTAGTTGATAATCATTCTTCCACATCCCAAACAACTCGAAAACCAGAACCGACGATATGAGAAAGTTATACCTTATGAATCTACTCATGACCTCAAACCACCAAACTGAATGTAATTGCTCAAAACGACCTGTCGGGTCGTCACATTGAGGGACAAAGACAAACTCTTCACATTCCTAGAAAGTTTGAAGCCTTATGCTCATATGGAGATGCAAATATAAAGGGCAGATACTTTACCCAAGGCAATCCAAGAAGCGGAATAACTTGGGGACTACCAAGTGAAAGCTCGAAAGGATAGGCCTCAACCACCTATCCGAGGAGGATACAAATGGGGCCAGCCTAGCAATGGTGTCCCTAGCAGAAGTGAGGGAGATAGGGTGCAACCAAATCCAAGACTCCCTCCCCAGGCAGCAATAGGGCTACATCTCACAACATTGATCAGGGGAGGAAACCCCCCTTCAGGATGTCGACATTGCATCGGGCCGCATTAGAATAATGAAAGGCCACAGGCGCAAATGAACGCCCATCAAACTTTTGATGATTGGGCAGATGATGATGAGGATGATTTTTACCAGAAAAAACCAATAGGTGCCTTCAAAGTACTTATTTGTTCTATTCTAAAGCTTTAGCGGGAAGTAGTGTCGACATCTATCAGAAGAAGGACCCATGTCCAACCTCCAAGAAAAGGAAAACGAAGGCGGATGGGGGTCCTCCTTTTAATCAAGAGAAGATCCTATTGTTCACGAAGATGAGAGTCAATGGCAAGCCCATTCGGGTGATGATAGATAATGGGCGCTTATAGACGCTGGCACTACTCATAATTACTTATCCTCCACTGAGGTAGAGCACCTCGGTCTAGTCACAGGAAAGGGTAGAGGTCTTGTCACAGGTGCAGTAATGGGACCCGAAGAGCATTTAATATCTAAATACAGAGGGTAGTCAGGAACGTAGTTTCAGGTATTTTGACTTCCTTCTTCAAATCTAAGGCCGAGATGTTTCCTATGACCATCTTTATGGTTGTGCACGGGATAATGCAGGGCTTGGCCCCATTTGCTCCCCTCATCATTAGCATGTTTACATAAAGGACAGGAATGGTGTTGGTTTGCCTTATGAATTCCAATCCAAATATTAGTTCGAAGTCATCTATGATCACCACACACAAGTTGAATTTTCCTTCACAACGACCTAGCTTCACCGACACTCATTGGCTTTGCCCCAGGCTAGGGCTGTGCATGGATCGGATCGGATCAAATTTAGCACATTTCAGATTTTAGATTCTACAAAATACAATCCGAATCTGATCCGAATTAATATCCGATCGGATCGAATTTTAAAGTTTTGATCAGAAAAATATTTTAAATTTTCAGATCGGATTATACGTATTATTAAGTATATTGCTAATCTAATCGGCTAATGCATCTGCTTCTTCAGTGTTCTGTGCTAATACAAAAATCTCTTTGTTTTTCATCCCTTTTATCAGCGTTGCATCTCTAAGAAAATATTTCTCTGGAGGTTCGAGTTGTTATACCTCTAAGTTGCAAAATTCATACTTATATTTTCTTTGTAGAAGAGGCAATACAGCAAGAAAAATTGATGTTTCTGCAATTATGAGGGTACTATGGTGCCAATATAGCTAAATCTAGCAATTGTAAAGGTAATAACTTGGAGGACGATGTAAAGGAAGTACTGGCTATCCGAAATTAAAGTTTAGTATTTACACATGCCCTAATAGTTTCGGATCTCAGATCGGATCGGGTTAAAATTATACCAATCCGAATTCGATTCTGATATCCAAAATTTTAATAACATAATTTGAATTTGATCCAAATATCCGAAATCCGAAATCTGAAATTGAGCGGATCGGTTCGGATTTTGGATATCCGATCCAAATGCACTGCATTAGCTATCGTCCACTGGTTACGCCTTTGGATGTACTACCTACTGGGAACCTCGTTCGTGGTCAAGATAGCCCAACCAAAGCTGAACGGCCTTAGGTGGCAGGAACTCCTAGCGGAATTCCATTTCAACCTGGAGTATCGGAGTGGGAAGACCAACCAAGTTGCTGATGTACTTAGTCAGAGGGCTGACCTGGAATTGGTGTGCCTTCTCTCCACCCTAAGGGTGAGTGAAGTGGCCACAACTATAAAACACTAGATACAAGATTTACTCACCAAGGATCCTTCTGCACAGTATTTGGTCGACTTGGCAGGACAGGGCATGACTCGCTATTTCTACATGGAAGATGGGTTCCTGAAGGTGAAAGGGAACAAAATTTATGTTTCAAAAAAAAGGAGATATGCAAAGGAATCTTCTGATGGAATGCCACGACACTTTATACGCTGGCCACCCAGGAGAAGAATACACCATGGCATTTTTTTCCCATGCTTATTATTGGCCCCAAATGGCTGATGATCTTGCTCAGTATGTGAAGACTTGCCTAGTATGTGAGAAAGACAAGCCTGACCGCTTGACTCAACCGGGACTCTTGGAGCCATTGCCTATTCCAAAGAGACCTTGGTAAAGCGTCTCACTGGATTTCATCACCAGACTACCCAAGGTCGGAAATCTTACAATTATCTTGGTTATGGTAGATCGGTTTTTAAAATATGCTACATTTATAGTAGCCCCAATGTATATATATCAGTAGAAGGTACATCCCATCTCATTTTTGCTCATGTTGCCAAATATTGGGGCCTACTTAAATACATCATTAGTGATTGCGCGTCTCGCTGCACTGCAACTTTTGAACTCAGCTCTTTTAGTATCTCAGGTTCAAGTTGAGCCACAACTTAAGTTTCCATCCGCAATTCGATGGCCAGATGGAGCGGTCAATGGCATGCTGGAAGAATACCTTCACCATTTTGTTAATGTCTCGTAGAAGAATTGGGTTAAGCTTCTAGATGCTACTTAATTGTGTTTTATTTCACAAAAGAGCTCTAGTACAAACAGAAGCATTTTTGAAACTGTTATCGGACGTCACCGCTACTCCGAATGCCCATAACGTGTCAAAATCACCTCGAGCAGCTAGCTTCTCAAAATAAAGGAAGCAAAATTTGGAGATAGTGCGGAGCAATCTTGTGAAAGCCTAAAAGCGGATGAAAACACATGCTGATCAAAATCGTTGCCTTGTTGAATACCAAGTTGGGGATAAAGTGATGGTGAAAATCCTAAATCAATACCTATTTGTAGGGTCCATGACCCTCGCCTATTGCAAAAGTACATTGGACCTTTGTCCATTGAGAAGCGCATATGGAAAGTTGCATACCGGTGGATACCCTAACGTGGTGGAATACTCATCACATCTTCTATGTCAGCTCTTGAAACCCTTTCGGGAAGACATGGAGGATCTTTCGTGGACCCAACTCACAATACCAAGTACTCGAGGCCCCAACTCTACCGGGAAAAGGCGTGCAGAAGCTATTCTCGTCTATCGAGTGATTCACGCTTCAAGAATAGACCACCAAGAGTTATTGGTGAAATAGCAGGGTTATAATACAGAGGAGATAGGGAGAGGGGAAGAATCCTCAAATCTAACAAGAGTCTTATTGATGATTGTCTTGCAAGTAAGGCATTGAGGATGTCGCCAACTTAGGTGGGGGAGAATGTCATGGGCGGCTTTTCAGCCATGCACCATGACCCCTTAGACGCACTCCATGGCATCCTGGTAAACCTCCCAACACCTAGCGCCATAGACGGCCCCGTAGTCTTGGCCGTGCCAACTGACAAGTGGGCATGTGCCTACGTCGCCCCATCAATAGCCCTCGTCGGGGCCTAGCCGCAGGCAGATGCCAATAACACCCATCGGCAGGCCATACACCAACGCGCACCCGTTGTCAGCGCAATCGACCCATACCCTGCGGTAAGTGCTGCATATGTAGACCCTGACGCAAAAGACAAGGTTGTGGCCCCTCCAAATGCTGCCAATGGACCTACTTTTACCTTGTAGGAATCTAGGTCCTTTTTGTTCTAAATATAGAGTAGTTTTACTTCCTCTATTTCCATTATCATTCTCTAGATTATTTATGTCAAGTCTTGTAATTTTGGTTTATTTTTTTAAGCATTATTAAGGGGGATCAAGTAGTCAAACTTTCAAGCAAGCAAATAATTCTTTGTATTGGTGTCTCTCCCCCTCGACATTGTGTTGCCTTTCTGTAATAGCTTTCATTAATGTAATCAAGTTTTGTTTCATTCTCATTGTCTTTTATGTTCTCTCAATTGCTCTTGAAATCGATTTTCTCATACTGCACTAACAGTCTCGTCTAATGTACGGAGGGGAACCCAGTTGGCAGATAATAATCGCACGGACATCGGTTGCATAGCCTTATGTCGCCCTTGTAAGACATATCAGGAAGTCGTCACGTAACAGAAAGCATGTAGCAAGTAAAAGAGAATGAAAAATAAAGGCATGAATAAGCTAGAATATGTAACAATGAAGGACATGTAAGAAGTGAAGACACATATATCAAGTAAAAACATGTATCAAGTAGGAGCACCTTAAAAGTAAAAACTTGAAATAAGTGAAGACATGGTATAATTATAGACGTGAAATAAAGTGGTACACACCACATGCTTAAACCCATGACAATGTATATACACTCGTCGCCTTGAAAATAAGACATCCCCACACATAGATCACGTAGAAAATAGATCAATCATGTCTTAATTCCCTCAAATAAAAGTTAACCACGTTACTTACCTCTTTCCATAACAAGATCGACAATCCTACATGGCTTTCCCTTTAGAACAAGCCTCCAAACCACCCATATCTAATCAAATAATACTTAAATAAGTCAAGAAAAGCTTTAGAAACTACCCTCGTATGGAAAAGGTTCGATATTTAACATATTTGAAAAAGTCAACAAAAATCAAACTGGCTCATGTGGTCAAAATTAGAAATTCAAACCTAAATTCCAATTACACATTCACCCCCGAGTCCAAATATGAATTTTTCTTTGAGATCTAACCTCAACTTGAGGTCTAAATATCAATTTTATTAAATTCTTAATTTCTGTCCAAATCCCCAGATTCTACTCTATCGGTCTTAGATTTGATAGTGAAAATTCATGAGAAGGTAATGAAAATTGAACAAAAACAAGTTAAAGTTACTAACCAATGATGTTGGGAAGAATTTGCTCTCCAAAATCGCCTCTATGTGGAGTCTAGGTCTAAAAAATGGAGTAAAATGAGCTAAGTCCCGAAATTCTAACCTTTTACCCAGCTGCAGATATCGCAGTTGCGAACTTTTGTTTGCATTGAGACATTCGCAAATGCGAATAATGTCTGAGCCCCTCAAATGTTACAAATGCAACTAGACCTTCGCATTTGCGAAGGACCAGCTCTTCTCAAAAGAGAACCAAGCTTCGCAAATAGGAAGTTGTTCCCTACTCACCAGTATCAAAATTGTGGCACAATCCTCGCAATTGCGAAGCCCGACCGCAAAAATGACCAAAACTTTTCAAATGAGAAATGGCCTAGTCCCTTCCCAACCTCGCATTTGCGACCAGACTCTCGCAAATGTGAGGTCTGCAGTACCAGAATTTTAAACTATGACAATAATAGTTCGAAACTTATCTGAAACTCACCCGAGCCCCTCGGGATTTCCAATCATCCACACAAGTGTAATAACACCACATAAATTTGCTTGTAAGCTCAAATCTTCAAAATAACATCTAAATTCAAGAATCAAACACCAAAACTGACACGACCCAAACAACCAACCGGCCGTGATGACACCTAACTCAATTGCTAGGCAACCCAGGCATAACAAAAATAAAATGCCAATATTGTAGTAACAGAAATAGTACAAGTCTAAGGCCAATTATAAATAACAATAGCGTCAATACATAACAAATCCCCCAAAACTAGTAAATACGGAGTCATGAGCTCTAAAATGGAAATACAACTCTGAAAAAGCTAAATAATAATAATATCTGAAATAAAGACAACATGATAAATGGATGAAACGCCAAGACTACGATCGTGATGCATCTCTACCTCATCTCTCAAACAACTCAGGTTGCATAAACTCCGCTACTGATGGCTCGATCCAATAGCTAGATCTGCACATTTAGGTGAAGAGTGTAGTATGAGTACAACCAACCCCATGTATTCAGCAAGTATCCTAACTAACTTTGCCGAGGTAAAAGAAGCAAGGATCATAAATGATACTTGCTCATCACATGTACAGTTTATGAATTTAACAATTAGAGAACAATAATATGATCAAGTCAGAAAGCACAAAAATATCAATCTTGGTACACACAATTACTTAAGTACTCTGTTCAGTCAATGAACTAGCATATAAAGATGATATGCAAGTAAATTAGGTAATAACCAAAGAAATTGCAAGTAAAGATGACATGCAATAACCAAAACAAACACTAGCCAGAATTTTCTCAAAATTTCAATACTCAAACCAAACCACTGATCAGTTTTTGTCAATCCGCGTGAAAACCATCAAGAAGAAACATGAGATGGTGACCCTAGGAATGGATCCATATCCACATGCTACACGGCGTAGTCACGTGCAATAATCTTAATCCTCCCGGTGTGGTCATAGGATCAATATCATAATCCTCCTGGCGTGATCACAGGCACAATAATATAATCTACACGGCGTGGTCACAGCCACAACAACACAATCCGCTCGGCTGTGTCATAGGCACACCAACACAAAATCCGCCCAACGTGGCCATACGCACAATGTCACAATCCGACCAGCATGGTCACAGGCACAATAACACAATCAGCTCCACGTGATCACAGACTACCATTCCAAACCATATCACACAGAAGCAAATATACAAGTATACATGTCTATGATCAATGAATATCAAATTTCATACTCTTGTACTGGTAGGAGTGACATGCTAAGGTGTATGCATGTGCAAAGTATGCTATCATAGCTTAAATCAGGAAATTCATCACAAAAATAGTGATTATCAAAGTTCAATCAGGAGATTAGCCTCTATTTAACCTCAAAATGGCTCAAATAGCTCACAACTGGGTTACAAATGTAAGAACCATCTCAGTATGGACCTTAACAACCACATCAAGGCATAACATAGCCTAAACACTACCCCGAGCATGAATAACAACTCGGTGCATGCACACGGGCGGGCTCAACCCCACACATATGCACCACCCATAGCACGTAGCTATGACAAATAACTTAGGAAACTAGCGCCTCAATCATGTTTAGGTAAGATACTTACCATAAGCAAATCGAATCAGTACTCTAAGAAGCCCTTCACGCGTAAATCAACCTCCGGACTGTCCAAATCTAGCCAAATTATCTTAATATCATCAATAAAAGCCATAAAAATTGATTCCAAATGATAAATCTAAGATCTTTAATCAAAATCAAAAAGTTAACCTAAAAAGTAAAACCCCAGGCTCACACCTTGGAATCCTACCAAATTCACAAATTCCGAACACCTATTCCGATACGAGTCTAAATGTATGTGTTTCTTCCAAATATGACCTCAAATCAATCCTAGAATCATCATTTTATGCATTGGAAAAGTTTTTACTAAAATCTCCAATTTCTTCACATTAATTCACCAATTAAATGCTAAAATCAAGGTTGGAATCATGAAATATAAACAAACCCGAGTGAAAAAACTTACCTCAATCCAAATCGTGAAAATCCCCTCCAAAATTGCCTAAAATTGAGCTTTCTAACTCAAAAAGTGATATAATAGCCAAAACCCTCGAAATGAGATGTTAAATAAACTGCCCAGGCATACCATTCACGATCGTGGGACCAACTTTGCAATCACGAAGCACAACCAATCACTGCTTAGAAAAGTCCTTTAGCGAACGCGACATCCAGGTCGCAAACGTGATGCTCTCTACCTCCAAGCCTACTCGAACACGTCCATCCTCTCGCGATCGCGGAGGCTAAAATCCTGACATCCTAGCTGGACTCCCCTTCTATGTGAATGCGTCAACCCTCACGCGACTTTGATGACCACTGCCACAAAAAACTTTGCGAACGCGATGAACAACCATCCCTGCCAACAAATATACCCTACGCAATCGTGACTACTTTCTCGCGATCACGAAGAAGGAAATCAGACTTTAGAAATCAGCAATTCTAAAACATGAAGAAATGGTTTGAAACTCATCCGAAGCTAAATCAATACTTTAAATAGACCTCCTCGTGTGAAATAACCTCTGGACGCCTCGAATCTAGCCAAAATAACTAATATCATAAATAAATGCCATAAGAAATAATTTCGGATAATAAAGCTTCGATCTTTAATGAAAACTAAAAAGTCTACCCAACAAGTCAACCTCGGGCCCGCACCTTGAAACCTGATAAAACTCACAAAATCCGAATACCCATTCCAATACGAGTCCAACCATCCCAAAATCATCCAATTCTGACCTCAATTTGGCTTTCAAATCATCATTTTCTGTTTTAGAAAGCTTTTACAAAAATACCCAATTTTTCCAATTCAAATCACCAATCAAATGATAAAAACAAAGATGGAGTCATGAAATATTATCAAATCTGGGTCAAGAACACGAACCCCAATCCAAATCGTGAAAATCCGCTCAAAAATCGCCCAAATCCGAGCTCTCTAACTCAAAAAGTGATAAAATAACATAACCCTCGAAATAGAGTACTTTTATATTCTGCCCAAGCGTTTCTCTTGGCGATCGCGGGACCTTCTACGTGATCGCGAAGAACAAAAATGAAGGCTGCCAAAATTACTCTTCCGCGGACGCATAAATTTAGTTGCGAACGCGACTCACAATCTCCAACAACATACATGGATGCGATGTCTCCTACGTGAACGTGGATAACAAATCTCTTAATGCCCCTTCCAGCTATCCTCATACGCGATCCCGTAACCTAGCACGCGATCCCAATGGCAAAAGTCTTCCAAGCTTCGCGAACGCGATGTACAAAGTGCCTGCCGCCACATTACATTACGCGAACGCTGTCCCTTATTCGTGATCACGATGAAGAAAACCAAATATTAGAACTATCAGTTCAAAACATGAGAAAATGACCCGTAGCCCATCCGAAACACACCCCAGGTCCCGGGGATCCCATCCAAACAACTAACCAATCTCAAAACACTATATGAACTCGATGGAAGCCTCAAATCACATCAAACAATATCAAAAACATGAATCGCACATCGATTCAAACCTAATGAACTAATGAGCTTCAAACTTCTAAAACTAATGTTGAAACATATCAAACCAATTCCGAATGAGCTCAAATTTTGCATGCAAGTTCCAAATGATACAACAGAGCTATATCAACTCCCAAAATCATAATTTGAACCCGATATCAATAAATTCAACTCCTGGTCAAACCTCTCAACCTTCCAAACCTTCAACTTTCCAAATTTAGCCAAAAAGCATCAAATCAACCTATGAATCTCCAAATCTAAATCCGGAAGTACGCCCAAGCCTAAAATCACTATACGAAGCTATTGAAATCATCGAAACACCATTCCGGAGTCATCTACACAAAAGTCAAACTTCGGTCAACTCGTACCACTTATGTTTCTAAAACAAGAATCATTCTTCTAAATAAATCCCGAATTGCCCGAAAACCAAAACCGACCATACACGCAAGTCATAATACACAATACGAAGCTACTCGAGACCTTAAACCACTGAAGGAAATGCTAGATCTCAAAACAACCGATCGGGTCGTTACACTCACCTAGTACAAGCTATTCGGGAAATAAGCGACCTCGAACACCGTCTAAAATCTCATACAATGCGCCAACAAGCGATAACTCAAATATGAATAATAAGGAAAAACGAACTCGGGTAAAGAACTATCCAGTCCGCATAACATCCAATCAACCAGAAAAACACTATGAACCTATCTCAAAAATAAGAAACAAAACACCCAAAATAAGTATAAGGGACCGTAGTCAATATCTCACTATTGTGGCGGCAATCGGATCCACACATGATGCCGTTGCGGCGTGCAATTCGATCCAAATATCATACTCAGGGCGGCATGCCACCCGAATCAGACATGACAATCAGTAAGGGAATATCCGTCAAGACAAAATGCTCATACCTTCTAAACAAACGTCAATCAACCACAAGCATGCCAAGTGCATGAACATAACCCTGGGAAGACATATAGCGCCATGTGCTACAAAATGCCAAACATGAATGAGGTGCAATAAACAACCTGCATCTTAAGAGCATCTCGCTTATATAACACCACAAGCTATGCAGGATCACATCACACGTGTGAATAATAAAGACGTCTCACAACCCACATGGCATAAAATAGTAACACCTAAATAGACAAAGATAGGACATCCACCGCGACTGGAGACCCATCCATAAGCAATACTATGTCGAATAAGCATATCTAATTTGGTATAAAATATACATTCACATTAGGTCTACCAACGGACCTCAAGCCGATTCCAATTATCCCAAAATGGTCCAATAACCTTCCAAAGTTCTACAATGACCGAATTCATGACACATACGATCTACCGTCCAATCAGGAACAAAATTCCACAGTCTACAACTAAAGGAATAGAACGTCTCTCAAACATAAACTCTCCCATCAGCGATAGTACCAGAATCTCCATACCTAATTTCAATCTTTGCCACTTAAATGACTGACACATCGCACTTATATGATCATCCCGTGGGAAATGCTTCCACAACCTTCCACACCAGATAGTAAAATCTGCACATCCATGGCTACAAACCATACTATTTCTTTAATGCAAAACAAGAATTCGTAATTCAATACACAATGCCTCTTCCATTGAAAATTATTCTCAGATGCACTAAAATAGTGCCAGCGTACTCTGAACATTTGAAATATCTCCCCGCTCCTCCAAGGTCGTGACATCCCGGTCAAATTGGACCGCAACGTTGATCCTTTAATTCCAATTTCACACCACTCACTGCATCTATCATGCTATTATGTGAGGGTGCAAGAATCCCGTAATAACTCCTGAACTATCAGAATAAGCACTTCATCGGCTAGAAACCCTTCACTTAACTCATTTTGGGAGGAAAATCGCAACAGGCAACCAATTTCACATAACCGCATAGAACACAACCTCAAGTATGGACTAAACCACCATAACTCTTTCGGGGACCATGTACACATAAAAAAACCATCAGAATCAAATAGCTCTAAATCAATCAAATTATGGAGACTACCAAGCCCACAAGTATAGCCACGAAACACATGTATAGCCTTGCCATACCGAAGGAATTGATCATTTCCTCAACCATGTTGATCCAAACCACTACTAACCGACTCAACTTCTTTCGATTTACTCTTGACTTTCCTTCAAAGTAATACCTCTTTTCAAATACATGACGGACCTCAATCAATACTCATCCCGAGTGATCCCAAATCACAAGACCACAACCCCGAGATTATGACTTGATAATATTTTGATTTATGACTTGATAATATTATTGTTGTGTACTTGTGAGAATTATGAACTGAACATGTTATTAATGAGTATCATTGATCATTCTTGCCTCTATTACCTCGCCGAGGTTAGTTATGATACTTGCTGAGTACATGGGGTTGGTTATACTCATACTACACTTTACACTTAATTGTTCGGATCCAGGTGTTGGACCGAGACATGAATCACCGTGATTCGTTGCTGAGAGCTGCAAAGAGACGAGGTAGAGCTGCATTTTGACCATAGTCTTTGGCGTCTCTTTTCATTTCAGTGTTGTTGCTTTTCATTCACACAGTATTTTTATTTTGTATTCCAGACTTATATTTCTATTTTAAAGTTCATCACTCTGTATTACCAGTTAGGTGGGATTGTTATATATTGATCCCGTTATTTATGTCAG
This sequence comes from Nicotiana obtusifolia, assembly GCA_002018475.1. Taxonomy (NCBI): domain Eukaryota; kingdom Viridiplantae; phylum Streptophyta; class Magnoliopsida; order Solanales; family Solanaceae; genus Nicotiana; species Nicotiana obtusifolia. Next base: position 107,845 of record MCJB01030815.1, read on the forward strand.
TTGGCTTTGAATTTATTTTATTTTCGTTAGTTCTGTTATTATGAGCTGTTTTTGTTATGTTCGGCTTGCCTAGCAAGTGCATTAGGCACCATCACGATCGGTTGGTAGTTTTGGATCGTGACAATTAGGAAAATATCGCTTGGAACAGCAGACCTTTTACTCCATGTAGAAAAATATGTTATGAAAATTAAATTATAGAATTGTATAAATTGATGATCTTAAATTAACTTAACATTGTACATCTATCACTCTGTAAGAATCCCATCACCTCATGAAGAATTAGCAATGTAATTCAAATTCAGGACCCGCTTTAGTTCTTCTTTTCTTAATTCTATTGCGCTTCTTGATTTTTAACCTTTTAACTATAACCTTTAGCACTGTTATTTCCAAGCTGGAAAATCATCTGAAGTTGTGCACAAGACAATTTGGTAAAAGAGCGTGCTGTAATGAGAAGACCACGCGTAGTATGTGTAAAGTAGCAAGTTTCCATGAGTTCTCCTCATGCTTATGCATAAGGCCTTCTGATCGATGAATGTATGGCTGATTAGCTCTTCTGTCTAGCACTACCTTTTTCTCTTTTTACTTTGGATTTTGCACAAAAGCATTGTCTCTATTATCACAAATTGGCTTGCATTATAATTGAAATTTGAGTTAGAGATTGTGATAATTTGAGTCTTTAGTTCCTGTTACAAATTGATCTTTACTTTGTAATATTCTCATGCGATGTCAACCTATTGTACACATACACACATACATACATACATATTTATCTTTTGAGAAAATGTTGTTTATGCACATATATAAGAAAAATCTTAGCGTAGAAGTGTCGCATGATACTCTGATCTCTTCCACTTGTTGAAATCCAATTTAAAAAAAACTACGAATCTCTTACGATTCGAAAACCAAGTCAGAGACTACGACACGCATACAGGAAATACCTCAACAAGTGGTGGGTATGGAAGAGATTTTTTTGCAAATGCCATCCGGTTTCCAAGCTATAAATAGGAGAATTCGACCATATCTTGCAACAACTTGAGTTGGCTTGGACGTGTATAGGCTCATATCTCAAAGCTAGGGTAAGTTCAAAACACTCCTTCACTACCAATATGGTTGTTCTAATTATGAGTGCCAGCAAGAATAAGGTATCAATTGGTTGCCCAAATTTTTTGGCTACAGAAATTAAGTTGGGATCGACTATATGTGTCTATAGAGGATGTGAAGGCGATGACGATGACGATGATGATGATGCGTCAAAGGTGGCACCAGCTGCATGATGTTGTAATGTTAGTTCCTACAGCAACACATATATAGTATAGCAATACATATAGCTAGGTTCCCATGTTTCTTTGCTGCAGATGTTGCTCTATAGCGAATTAACAATGTTGACATCTAAAAGAGAGAGACATGTAGTGAAGTGAGTTACGTCTGTAGAGAAGGAAGAGAGCAATGCATGAGAGATATCTTCGTGTTTTCTACTTACAGTAATATATCTGTGTATCACACTATTATCCCTGCCATTAGTACTAATTGAGTGGTAAACCTCGTATGTTGTAATGATTTCTTTTTTTGTTCCTGGTGGTACGAGTGACAAAATTGCTTTTTATATTCTATATTTATAACTATGAAATCATGAAGGAAGCATTCCAACTTCAGTGGAGGCGTCAGGCATGCTTCACTTCGGTATCTAATTTATTTTTGAATTCATATTTATACATGATCTCTTTTATCTTCTTCGAATTACAACAATTGAACTTCAGGCCGCTCGCAAGTTTGAAATATGTATTGAGTTCAAACTTCAAGCCGATGGCCTGAAATCTGAATGTGATAAGCCTGAAGTTTCGCTCTGGCAGTTCAAACTAAGGGCCTTTAGCGTGAAGTCCGAAATACATTTTTCGAGCGATTCATAATTTAATGTGTCTTTTGTACATGATACAACTATTTGTTAAAGATGCATATCCAATCTTTAGAACACATCTGCATGCAATGATGTACCCTATCATTACAATAGAATGTATCTCTTCATGGATGTTAGTTATATTCACCCTCTGTAAAATATAAATATACGTATTCCATCTGCAGAAATATAATCACTTGAGAACTGAGATCTACTCCTTCTGGTCCTCCATCTTTTCACTAGCTTCAAGAATCCCTTTCTATCTACTCTAAATTCCTACATAAGCAATTAATAGATTAAAGAGTTATTCAGAACTTCTATTTGGTTACACATTAAAAATTAATTACTCGTTGTATCTTGGGAGTAGAACTTTTTTTGCCTGGATAGCGCGTGCCTCGAATCAATTTTCCCTACCCAAAGTTTTATCTCTTTTTCTTTTAACTATCATCTCATGTATGTTGATAAACTGTCCTTCCCAGTGTTTACATTTCTTATGAAATCCAACACAATATATATATATATATATATATGTATGTACGTATATATATATATATATATATATATATATATATATATGTATGTATATATATAAATTAAATGAAAGATGTTCTTTTTATACATATGTTTAGAAAGCACTTACCTAAGTTTTCATTTTTTCACAATAGGAGAATAGGCAAAAATCTCAATTTCAATTGAAAGAAGAAGTTGAATGAAATTTGATTCATCTATCATTATAGGCAGACAGCACTAACAAAGATAAAGTGACAGACATATAAAAGAAATTGATTCATCATCTGTAACATCTATCCATCCCGCAATTCCAATCAACCGATTCATTGAGTAACTCTTGGGTAAACTATTAAACTAATAAGAGCTTATCGTCTAACTTCATTCAAAAATGAAACTTGATTTTTATAGAATCAAATTCTAAAATCATTTCTATTTTGATCATTTCTTAGATTCTGTTGAATTGTATAAAGTTCGAAACAAAGGAATAAAAAAAAAGTTTCTCTATGGCCTCCTCGTTTTGAGACATTATGGCTTAGGGGTCGACCCTGATAACAAAGAAGGAATCCGTAAAAACTTAGGATCCGGCACCATGATAAAATACTACCCTCATGATTAGACCATGTCCCTGAGATTTGATAAAAGAAAGGTGCATTAGCGGTTAATATGTTGTAATTGGATAAGTTATTAGGAATATGACGGAACGAAAGACCAAGGAAAGAAAGAAGAATACACCAAAATGCCAGTGTTGCACCAAACACTGATGGTTGTTTCTTATTATAAGTGAATGCAACGAAAAGATCGGTAAATAACGAATAATGAAACATTACTTTATATATATATAAAGTAAATGTGAACCAAAAAGTTAAAATTGAATTACTAAATTATTCATTAGAAGTTGAGTGGCCAACTTGCCCTTCAATTTAATACTATTTCTATAATTTTTTGCACTAAAAAGTAAATCTACCTTTCAATAAAATATAATGTAATTAAAAGTAAGATAAATCAATTCATACTTGGCCGGCTACAACACTCACTTACTACATCTTATTCAAGGCGTTGGAATTTCTTTCATATTCCAACAGTTATTGCAATCTTTAGAATATCAATTTAATGTTTTGAAGTTCTTTTCAGCTTTTTATAATAATTATAAATTTGAACTAATATTATTTGGAAAGATGAAGTAACTATGCATATACGATATATGTCAACCATTCTCATCCCTTATTTATTTGTTAAATCACATTCACACATAAAAAGTTGGAAATTAAGTCAATCAAGCAATTGTTCCTTCTGTCAAGGAGTTATCATTTTTTTAAAAATTGTTCTGCAAATTTAGTATATTTACTCATGATCATCTGCAACACATAAAACCAAACTACAAGTGCTAAATCAGGTAATTTGATTTTTTTTTTCAGTTACTTTCTATGTGTGTTTTGCTAATTATATAGATATTTAATGATATTTTTCCTTGTTATGCTTCAGTGTAAAAGTTCTTGGATAATTTAATTTATAAAAGAAAGTTTTGAGAAACCCATGAAAGATGCTCCACAAATTTTTTTATCTATTTGTGGTGCATTCTATTGCTTTTCTTCTATTTTTCCGTTGGTTCTTTGAACCTTATTAAATAATTTAATTAGTATAATATCATTCAAATTCTGTTTCTTTCTCTTTCCTTTTTTTGTCTTTTTATTTTTCATTATATGATTTGATGTCTATAGCTTTGTTTTGTTATTCTTTGAGATGCATGGATACATCACTTAGTTGTATGAATTTGCATTTCTTTAGTTTTTCATTAAGTTATACGTTTGGTATATTTCATCTGAATATATATGAAATTATGCTCTTAGGGAAAAAGTTGGTGATGGCTTGACATTTTAGTCGATAATAACCTTTAGCAAGCTCGTTTTTGAAGTAATAATGTGTTAATTAATTTTTATTATGCATTCTAGATTAATGGTATGGTTTTTTATTTTAATACTTTACCTTATTCTTTCATTTTACAGATATTTTTATGAATTATCTTAGACAAAAGGAAGAATAATAAGTCATTCACCGAGCAGAATTTCAATAGTCAATTAACAAGTATTCAAAATGTTTATGGTGTTGAATAGTTACCCTTTCTTTCTTTTTCTCTCTTAATTTTTTTTTTTTAGCATTACAAAAAAAAGTCCAAAAACCATGAAAACTTTCTTGGGGCTATACAAAAATATTCATTGGTAATTAAGTTTCCGCGAGCTTTCCTACCAAAAGAAAAAATTCGATGAAGAAATATTCGTACCTAATTATTACCTATGAATTTTCAAACGTTTTAACCTTTTGTGCAATCATATGATTATTAACTTATTTCATTTTATAGTCATCTTTATAAATTCATTTTAAATAAAAAGAAGAAAAATAAATCAATTTCAAGTAAATTTCAACAAACAATACACCAAGTATTCATAATGTTTTAAGGTTAACAGTTCTCATTCTCATAATTGAACTAAATTCTTATTCCTTGTTTGATAGATTATAATATCCGTCGAATAGGTTCAACGTTGATCAGTTTGAGCTTATATTCTATTTTTTAAATTTCGGATGCACTTGTCGCATTGAATATAAATTTGTCCATTGTTAGTCCTTTTGAGCTTATGAGCCTCTTTCTTTGTGTACCTATATTACAAGCCGTTCTCATTATTTTGGTCTTGAAATTAGCCTTAATTGAACCTTTACCTCCGAAAGCACTTAGTCGCTAGAAGAAGTAAGGGCGGTTAGAGGGATTGTCTTGTGAAAAAAATAGAACTATGAAAGAACTTGTTGGCTATGAGAAGCTAAATTGAAAAAAAAAAAATCACTAGCGGATGAATAAAGTGTATGGAGGATGAAAAAAAAAAATTAGAAAGTAGAAATTATTTGATGAAAAAGAAAAGAAAAAAAAAAGGAGAGAAAAAAAATTGATATTGGAAGCCTAGGAAAAAAAATTGATATCGACCCCAACCCTTCCTAACTCCTATATAAACACCCCTAAACCTATCTAAGAGAGAGAGAACGTGATTTTGGAGCAAAAGGAAGCCTAGGAACATCAACAACAACAACAATTTCTCAGTTCATCAATCCAAACTAGTATCTTTATTTTAGTTTTTCTTACTTAGTTATTTGATTTTGTTGAACATGAGTGGCTAATCACCCCTTGTTCTGGGGTTGTGATTAGCCATGAATATCGTCTTTCTAACTTGATGAATTCGTTCTAATAGTTAATGTGGATAAGATTGCTTCTTCAATTCTATGCTAAATTGCTTAATTGTTTTGGCCACCAATTAAGTTCTATCAATTATCTATGCGATGTTTGAGAAAACTAAGTTTAGATTAGAATAAGGATTGAAGAAAGCATGTTCAACTTTGTTAAAAAGAGCGGATTCGTGGTTAGGATAGGAATATACTTAATCACCATGCTTAATTAGATAATCGTGTTCTTCATGCATTCTTGCTAGATTAATTCCATAGGAATATAGGCATTAATCTTGTTAGGAATAGGCGAATAGTACTTCGGAAGAGGGCTATGAGTATCATTATCGATTAATTAGCAATCTTATATTAACTATATGAACGATAAGTCAATTAGAACGCAATAGGATTGGAAGTAAAATCACAACCCTGGAATCTTTGTTTCATTGATTACAAAATACATATTTGTTCTTTGCAATTCTTAGATTAAATTAGAATTACAATTTAGAATAAACCATATACTAAACTTGATCTTTGCTTGATTAGATAACGATATTAGTTGTTATAAATAGTAACTTAAGTCCCTTGGGTACGATAATCCGGACTCATTGTCCTATATTACTTGTCGATCACGTATACTTGCGTGTGCGTAAGGGAGCAACAAGTTTTTGGCGATGAAGGCACACTTGGTGTGGAAGGAGATGAAGCTGATGGTGTTTGTTTCTCCCTTACGCACACGCAAGTATACGTGATCGACAAGTAATATAGAACAATGAGTCCGGATTATCGTACCCAAGGGACTTAAGTTAACTACTTTATAACAACTAATATCGTTATTTAATCAAGT
>MCJB01030826.1:0-15192 GCA_002018475.1 Nicotiana obtusifolia
CAAAAACCCCATGGATCAGCAAAGGCTTGTTCTGGACCACGCCGCTAGATTGAGACTGCCACCTTCCTATTTGAGTAAGGAATGAATATCGGACCCTACTGACGTTCAACCGATGACCGGGCCTAGTGGTGCTTGCGGCTTTTCCTATTTCGGCTTGGATTGAAAATACTGGACAGGAAAGGAAAACAAACTGTCCAGCCTCTAGCATGAAAGTTCCATTTCAGGGAAGGACGACGTACTATGATACTTTCTGTTTTGTCGAGCAGTGCTTTGGTCTCTGGTTTGATGGTTGTACGTGCTAAAAATCCGGTACATTCCGTTTTGTTTCTCTCATCCCAGTCTTTCGCAACACTTCAGGTTTACTTCTTTTGTTAGGTCTCGACTTCTTCGCTATGATCTTCCCAGTAGTTTATATAGGAGCTATAGCCGTTTCATTCCTATTATTATTTGGAATAATGGAAAAAGTCGAACCCTACTAAAGAGTGGCTTTCAGCTCCTCCCCCTTCTTTCACTTAACGAAAGGGAACGAACAACCTTTCATTTCCGGGTTTATGGATTGGATTCAGTCAGCTCGACACCGGGCCCGGCGCAAGACTGCCTTTTCGATTTGTTGCAGGCTAAAGGCTAGAACTCCTGCTGTAAGACTCGGCTGCTTTTTCCGCCGAACGTATATAGGATGAAAAAATGCAGGTATGCTGAATCCGAAAGAGAGTACTTGGGTTCTCCCAATAACTAAAAAGTGTAGCATGCCTGAATCTAACTGGGGTTCGCGTTGGTGGAGGAACTGGATCGGAAAAAAGAGGGATTCTAGTTGTAAGATATCTAATGAAACCGTCGCTGGAATTGAGATCTTATTCAAAGAGAAAGAAGTAAATCAATCGAATAGCTAGTCCTTCATTTCTTTCTCCTTCCCCATTTTAGGTTTTAGAAGAGTTAGTTTCGCGCAGGGCACCTTTACTAATTTTCCCCAATCTTTTATGGCTTGCTGGCTAGATTAGCTAGCTTCAAGGCGCTTATTTGAAACAAAGTACAGATTTCTCGGGATTTTTGCTTTCATTAGAGTGGTATCAGAGCTCTATTCTGAAGATTACATATAGAATAGTTCCTCTTACGATTAGTCGTAATTATTTATTTAATAGTTAGATTGGAATTTACCCTGATGAAATCCCTTGTGGGCTTACGAAAAGAAAGATATCCTTAAAGAAAGCATTACACATGAAGAAGAGAGGCTTGCTTCTTTCAAGGCCACTCTACTGAATTCCTGACTGCAAACGAGCGGAATACTTGACCCAGGAAATAGAGCCCCGGCGCGAACTGTAGGTCCGCTAACGTAAAGCGAGGAGTTCCTGAACTGGCGAACCGAAGTCACTTTCAGAACCATACTTCGAAGGCGTTGGTCCATCGGTGCCTTAGGGGAAATCATCTGCGCCAGTGTAAAAAAAGAAATTCAACATTTTTAAAAAGGGACGTGCTATATCCGAAACGTACGAAATATAGTAAATATCGTAAAGGCAGATGTAGTAGGGGTTGCAAACAGCAGAAAGGAAAGAGTACAAAGAGAGATACGGAAAGGTTGAAAAGCAGGGGATAGGACAGTAATAGGATGGCATTTCCCGTATGAATGGATTAGGTATAGGTGGAAGGAGATGAAAGCTGGCGCATAAGTAATGTAATGATGGCTAAGGGCTTTCTTTTTACCGGTTTGAAAGGAAGAGTGTGCCATGGTGAAATGCAAGACAGAACAGAAAGCAAGGAACTCTTATATTATAGAAAGGTTTGTAGAAAGGGGATTCTTCAAATATCCCATGTTGTAGGGGCTTCAAAGAAAGCTTGTAGTTTAGGGGTGCGCAGGTTTTCCACCCTATACAAGACAAGGGGCTAGCGCGCAATGGCTTTCTCTGATAGAGGCTCGCTTCTTCAAGTTCAAGTTCCGCTTGCTGCTTCTCATTTTGATAGGAGTAGCATTGGTGGCTCCAGTATCCACTATCCAATGACGACTAGGTTTATGCTCAAAAAGTAATATACCTGCCATATGTGCATTGTGACCACTGGTATCACTTGTTGTAGTTTTGCTCAGCATATTCAGGATTTGAGTGTATTGATCTTGAGTGAAAATGGGGGGAGAGGCTTAATTGGTGGTAGCTATTCCTTCAAACTGTGCCATATTTCCTCTCACAAGTAGCCCCTTCTTTTTAGCCTTGAAATCTGCAGGATAACCAATCTTTTAGCAATTTTCTTTAAGATGTCCCTTCATATTGCAGAAATCACACCTTATGAGCTTATAAAAAATTTCCCTTGTGTGTCCACGTAAATGGCAGTAATGACACGTCAAACTATAGTTCGTCTTCTGTTTATACCCTGTATTCTTAAGAGTGAAGATTTCTCTATGCAAGTAGTACATTCGCGATGCATTTACTTTGTCAAATTCCGCAAGCAAGTCCGACCAAATTGCATGTGCATTGGATCGAAACAGCACTCCACTTAACATATCCCTGCTCACATTGTGCATAATCCACGATTTCCCAATTGCATTACACCGATCCCAGAGGTTCACATGCTTTTTTCCGTAGGTGTCTCTAGTGATAAATCCATCGACAAAATCTAGCTTGTTGTGTGCAGAGAGACTTCCATTGCTTGACGCCAAAGAGTATAATTTTCCATTCCAATCAACTGAAAACCAAGTGACAAAGCATTCGGAGTATCAGATGGGTGCAAATATAACAGATGATTGTGATCAATTACATTTGATCCTCGTTCAACGACTTCGTCAACCGCCATTGATGAAAATTAGGGTTTCAAGCAAAACACGATTAATCTCTCGTTCTTCACAAGAATCGCGATGGACCCTAGATTTGATCAATTATTGCTCTGACACCATGTTAAATTTCCTCGATTAAGAGAGGAATTTGTTGAATTGCAGCAGAAATGAACTAACAGAAATGGAGCTCTAAGAGGAAAACTGATAGAGAGAAAAACAGAGAAATCAATTCACATTTTGCTTCTATCTTCCTCAACTCAGAAATGAGTACTTACACTAGCATATATATACATGTAGCTACTAACTAAATCAGTTACATTACAACTGGCCAACTATGATGTACACGAACTAATTACAGTTAAGTGCATGCAGTATCATTTACACTCAACCTTATCGGTAGGGATAAGGGTACATACACACTACCCTCTCCAAATTATACTTAGTGAGATTTTAATGAATTATCGTCGTTGTTATAGTTAAATGAAAACTAAAATAGACAAATCCATTACAATTTACAACAAGTTACGTCCTTGTTTTAACTACGCCGACCTACATGAAGTTACTTTGATTACAAATATGACTCGTGGTTTGCAAAATACAGTATACATTATGTGATTGTCTAAAAATGATTAGTCTTAGGGCCTTTGGCCATTTCATTTGAAAAAATTATACTTTATAGCTGCTGTAAAAATAATAGTCGAAAAATATATAAAACTTGTATATCTTATATATATATATATATATATATATATATATATATATATTCTGTATCTTATATATAAAAATTATATAAATTTTATACACTTTTCAACTATTATATGTAAATAGTTCTGGTGTGGGCTAAAAGTGATAATACCCTCATTTTATTTTTGCATTTTGCCCAAGGAAATAATATAGGTTAAGAGGAGTTTGAAATGACTAGAAATTCAGGGATAACGTTTGCAAAAAATTTACTATGAATAACATATTCATATAGGAGGTGTTCGTGAAATTACCGGGGAAGACAAGCAGAATATTTGCCTTCTCCTTTTGGCGCTAATTTATGTCATCTATGACCACGAAATACCTTGGTGTTCAAACATCCAGAGCAGCATTTTACGAAACCACGTGCTTCACATACTTAGAAAAGAGAAAGACATCATTAGAACTTCCAGAAGTACGACTGTCGGATCAAAGGCGAATCCAGAATTTCAAATTTATGATTTTCTAACCGCGGAGATTTACTGAATTTTTAATACAAATACATAGTCTTGGCAAAAGCTAGATCTGCCCTGTATACAGAGTAAATCTAAGCGAGCACTACTTTTTCACAAACGACACTGCAATTTCTTGCTATCTCTGAAAAAGGACAATTGTTTTTAAAACATGTAGTCAAGTGTCTGGATCATGAATAGTATATTATCATGTATCAGCATAAGATCTGAAATACAGATGAGTATTCAAGGAGAGGGAAAAAAATTTGCAACGTCATAATTACACTTTAGGAGTAATCCGGGTCTAAAATCAAATACGGAAGAGTTAACGGCATTGTAGTAAATAAATCATCAAAGGATTCAGAGCAAGGGAACTTGCACTTGCAGTCTATGGAATAATGCAACTAAAGAAACCCTTCAACATTCACATCCTGTTGATCTTGATTGATTTCCACCAGCAACATCGATAGTATCCGGAAGGTATCTACAAGGTAAAAGATGAAAAGAGCAATTAACTACAACCAAAATCATTGAGATCTTAAATGGTTTGACATGCAAAAATTGGCAACTTCACTGTGTCTCTCAGATGATCTTCTGACTTCTAATTTTATTATCAAAGACGTTAATATATTTCCAATCTCACACAATGGATTCCGTCTAATTTTCCTCTAGATGTGAAAGAGAACAATCAAATTGGAACCAAACAAGTAATTTTCAAGGTCCCTGTTTTACCTTATCTTCATCGAGCATATCTATCAAGATCAAGACTTCTCAGTTTTCTGAGATCATCTCTCATTTAGACAACATTGATTCCTTCGAAATAGCGGTTCAGACACTTCCGCGTCAAAAAGAATAAAGCACTTTTTTACCTTTAAGTCATAAGCCAGGCACTTAAGAACCAAGTGGGGTTCAAAATATTTGACAATATTGTAAGTTGAATGCATCCCTTACCCCCATAATGTGGTAAACTAGACATCCTGATTGGAAAGGGAATACTCACATTTCTTCTTCAGGCTCATTTTTCAGAGCATTTTTGGCTATACACTGGAAAGCTGCATCCACATTGAATCCCTCCTTTGCGGAGGTCTCAAAATAAGGTATCCCTTTGGAGGCACACCATGCCTTGGCTTTCTTCTCAGACACCTGCAATCCACACAACCAATTTTATAACATCGACGAACCATCCTTCTACGCCCACCCAAAGATGCCAAAATCAGTAAGTGCATCACTCAGTGAAGAAGATTTATCAGGAGAGAAATTAACTTACCACTCGGCTGTTGCCACCGTCAACATCTATCTTATTCCCCAATACGACGAACGGGAAGTTCTCAGGATCAGATGGGCTGGCCTGAACATTAAGGAAAGAACTTCTCAGAAATCAATTCTAGAGTCGGAGCTTGCAGCTGCAGGAAAATTACGGGTTATACTACCTGGATCAAAAATTCTTCTCTCCAGTTGTTAAGGTTCTCAAATGACTTCATGACATTCACATCATACACTAGAACACAACAATCTGCTCCACGGTAGAAAGCCACACCAAGGCTTTGGAACCTTTCTTGCCCAGCCGTATCCCATATCTAAGGCAAAAACAATGAAGTCCAGTAGATTAGAAGGGAAATGTGCAGCAACTCTGCAAAAGTATTCAGGATTTCAGATTTCCAGCCATACCAATAAAGTGTGATATATTTCAATTTATCAAGTCATTAAATCAATTAACCTGCAAAACCATGAATTTAGGAAAGCTAATTTCCAGTATACTTGAAGAAACTGTTTGTTCATGACGGATATAGTTCCACTACAGACTACATGAAAATTGTATTGGCTTTGACAAATATTGCTCAAGGAAAAGGGTTGTTAACGTGCATTAAGCTTATCTATAATTAGAGTTAGCAAAACAAATACACAGCTAGATTTCAAACTCACCTATGACATTGGATGTGGTATATGATAAATAGGAGTATCAAGTAAATTTCTTTCCTTTGAACTAATGCATCAAATATTTTCGCTGCATCTTTCTTGATATATATTGCTTTTAAGCCTCTTCTAATATTGGAGTAACATGTATGGGTAGAGAAAAATTGGGATTAAAGGAAATAAAATAACTCAAGAGTTGTTTTTACTGCCAAACGGCCTCCAAAATCCTATTAGGCGATTCAATAATTTGTTCGATCTTGAAAGGCATTCCAGCTTGAGTCTGAAACACCCCAGTTCAGGATAAGGATACATTTGAAGAACTTCTATCATTCCCTAGACAGTTTTACAAAACCTGAAATATGAAGCTAAGTTCCTCCCATCTGAAAGGCAAAACGTATAATTGGGAGTACAAAGCTACAGAAAATGTGATACAAACACATTCAAAGATATTGAATCAAACTCCTAAAACGAAATCAGCTGACTTCTCTTAGTGCAGAAAACAACAATATCCTATGAGAAATAAATCATGTTATCGTTATTACACAAAATGGATATTTAACTGAAAAGAAAGAGGAAACTCTGTTGCAAACTACTTCTTAATGTAAGCCGCTTACTATGGAAATAATGCTAGGATAAGGAACCTTGGCATTGTTGGTCAATGCTACAAATGCTGTAAAGTTGCAGAGTTAATGGTCAATCCAGAAGGGGGCATATGTTACTCAACACATCCAAACCATGTCCTTTTCTAGGGGATAAGTGCAGAAACATTTCGCAGGCACTACTCTACTGCAATTTAATCACATCTTGACACATGTTTGGTGAAAGAAATGTAAGTGGTGATAATTACATTTATTAAATTGGAAAAAAGTGATAACAATTACTAAACATGGGAGAAAGCAATTTCACGGAATACAAGATTCATTAGATTGTCCTGCGTCTTGAATCTAACCTGTAACGTATACAACCTATCCTCAAATTGAACTTCTTTTGTCAAGAAATCAGCTCCAATTGTGGCTTTGTATTGGTTGCTAAACTTGCGATTCACATACCTAAAAAGTAATTATGGAGAAAAGTATATAGTAAGAAGAAATCCAGAAAAGGTAAATGAAGAACATTTACTTTACAATTCAATAGAGAGGAATCCGAGAGTACTGGTTCATCAGAGATGTCTTCCCCACCCTACAAAAGGATAAAAAGGTGGGTTTGTAATAAACTTTAGATGATAAACTAGCGTTCAATAAACATATGAATAAACTCATGAATTTATTGCACAGTAGTAATTTAAGACTTCATCAAGAGATCTACTAAGAAAAGTTCAAACAGGAATAAAAATTAAAGAAACTTAGAGATGCAAAGATGTCAATATATCATACTAACAGTTTTTTGATTACTGTGATCTCATCTAAAAGCTTAAGTCGTTAGGGAATAAACTTCAACATAGCATTAGAACAGACATAGTTCGTGGGTTCAAGTTCAACCCTCACACGCAAAAAGATTTTTCACGCGCTTGGCTCATCAAAAGAAATCAAGCCCACACGCGAGGTGCGTGTTAAAACATAATTAAGTAAATAAAAATTAACAGCTTTAGAGTTTATGTGAGATAGTCACACGCTTCAATAATTACAACTTCAAACAAAGTATTTTCAAGCTACACACTGTTACTATAAAATCAAAACGGGTCTCATCTTTCATCAGTCAAAGACTAAAAGGCAAACTCTGCTGCTATACAACGTTAACAACAATCTGAAGCTACCAGATTCTTTTAAAATACAATGAAAGAAACCGAATCCAAGCGAAACAAGTCAACAACCATTGAATTGGGCTTCAATTCAGAAATTAAAAAAATTCCAAAATTATAGGAAAAGTGATAATGAGATCGGAAAATATGTAAGATGAGAATTTAGGAAATACTAACCCGCTATCGCCGAGGATTATGACCTTGAGAAGCATTCGCCTTCGAGAAGCCATAATTTCTTTTTTGAAATATAAAAATGTGGAAATCAAAATTCAATTAAAAAAAAAAACAGAGATTTTGGATTGAACTTTGAGAAGATGAACGTTTTGGTAGGATCAACTTTGTAGACAGAGAGAGGGGTGAGGGATCGGGTGGACACAAATGAATTCTCCTGCTTTCTGTGATTAGTTTAAACGGTAGACAAGAACAAGGTTAAGAAAAAACAAATGTAAATTTTATGAGTGCTAAAGTGCCAACTCTAATGATCCAGAAACTCAATAGTTACATCACCGTTACAGCGAGGATTGCGCTTGTAAATCGAATATTCTTCTTTATCCGTATTCTGTGGTTACCCAGAACTTCCGCTCAAGGCTAATTAGACCCTAAAACTTTTTTCTTTTAGTAATATGACCCAACAGATTTACATCCATGGTCTTTTGTTCCCATGCTAGCTCACTATCACATAAGAGTTCGATTTAGTGACATGTTTTTTAGTTACATAATCTTTTTCAAAGAGATCAGTACTAGTGTTGAAAACCATATACTATTAGCTTTTTTCCAATCTTTCGTTATAGATATGGGGAAATTTTTTACTTATTTCTTAAAACGGAATGCTCATTTGTGTAATACTGTAATATAATAAGTTGATGTCCTTTTAGCATAATTGAATAAAAATTGAGAAAAGCGGAGTCCCTAAAACTTTACTTCGTTGGCATAATTGTGGCAACAACATAACGACAAGGATTGTAACAATCACGTTATTTGAAATTTGAATATTACCTGTACATCACAATGGCCATGAATTCGGGTCCAGATTACTACTGTTTGTACGGCGTGAAATTTAAAAATAGTCAGATTTACAATTGATAATTGAAAAATAGTTACAGTTTTAAAAGTAATTGAAATTTAACTACTTTTCATGTAAAGATAAATCTGAACGAAAATACTGCTCAAAATCCGAAAAATATTCCTGCATAATATGCTGAAATTCCAGCATAATTCCAGCATATTGGAAGTTCATACACAGGTGCTCCAAGTTCATACACAGGTACACCAATCTCCAGTATATTATGCTGGAACTTTTCATGTTGAAGCAAAATAATAACTATTTTTCAATGACTTTGCAAATGCTGGCTATTTTTCAATTACCAATCCGAAAACTGACTAGCCCGTGCTATTTTCACGTTTGGACAATAGCGCTTAGGACAAAATAGATTAGGTCAAAATAACATGAAACCAAGCCAACTGTTTCACTTTATATTCCAACATGAAAGTATAGTCAAAATAGCTGTGCACCAATTAACTCCAAACCCTTCTTTGCCAATGGAAACAGTTTCAAGGATCATATTTAACTGTAACCATTCGGTTTAAAAAGCCCACACTTCTAATAATGGTCACACACTTTCACCAAGTGAAAGTTCTCATGACTTCCTGAACTGCTGTTAGTCATCTATCTTTACATGTAACAATAAAGAATCAGCACCAGCACCAGCACCTAGATTAATAGATAATTTACAAAGTGCAATGGCATATAAAAGGTATGCCAAATTCAACAATTCTCTAACCAAACTACCACGTCCAACAAATTTCTGATAAGAGTTCCATCAATTTGCTCCTTTCTATTCGAAAAATTCTCTTTTCGGTCTCCTGGCTTCCTTCTACTCTATTCTAATGTCTCGTCGACCATCAATACTAGGGTGTGTATTTTGAGTTGTTCTTAGGCCTTCACTACTTGAACCAGAGGGGTGTGGGCCGAATTCACTGGTAGGTCCGCTGCATTCACTCGAGTTCTGTGCCTGGCTTTCTAGTGCCATCTTTCTAAATTTCTTAAGGTCTTCCTTGTACTGAGCAGAGTCGAAATCCGAGCTCCCATAAGATTCATATATACCACTATGTCCAGGTCTAAGTCCTTCATTTAAATCATCCAACGGCAAATTTCCTTCTAAAGCTCTGACAATCTGCATAAGAAAATTTTACCATTGAATATTAAGCCGAGACAAGTCTTCTTTGACAGTATTTACAAGATCCTCAGAGGGAAAAAAAAAGCGGTTTCCAAGTTGAGATAAAAATCAATCATAAACTAAAATTTACTTTGGCTTAATTTATATTAGATAATATAGCCAAAGTGTATTTCTGGAACTAACAAGAAGAATTGGTATATTTCAGATGCTTCCTAGATCCTCGAATATAGTGTAAAACATTGTGACTGAGAAAGAAGATCATAGATCAAAGTAATTTCAGTTGTATAGACAAGCTTCTGCTTAGCTGATGCAAGCTGATGAGGGACGCATGGATGTGACTATAAGTTAATGATGATGCTATAGCAAAACTGAGCTTGCAGAAGAAGCATAACATACCTGACTCATACGAGGCCTGCGACGTGCCAGATGGCGCACACAAACAGCAGCACAAGTAACCATGCGGGTCATCTCAGTAGAATCATAATTCTTCTCCAACCTTGGATCGGCTAGAGTATCAAAATTGCCATCATCCAGGGCCTGGGTAAGCAAAGGCCTCGCCTAATTTCATGAGAAAATTGTTACTTTTCCAAGGAACTTGTTATTTTGCATTTATATTCAATAGGGGATGGGGAGCAGGAAGTAGAAGAACATGGATGCTCTTGATCATCTCAGAAGCTTGACAGCTACAAATAATAAACGAAAAGACTGAATAGTCCGTTATAAGAAGCGCACCAGTGAAAGGATATCATGAAGATACTTTTGTTTGCTAAGTGCAGATAATATAATGGCAAGCACTGCTACCAATTTGTGTTAGGAAACGAGGTGGAAGATTGGTCAAATTCTAATCCACCAACATGCCAGTTTGATGGGAAGAGAGTTACAGTCTGCTCAATATGCAAGGCAAAGCCCCAGCTTGATGGAGTACAAAGATGAAAGAAAGCTAAACAGGCTATTGAAAAAGAGGTTTAGTAAGAGAGAAATATGCCAACACCAAAAACAGAAAAGGCTCATAAAAAATGGTGGTGAAGTAGTAGCTAAAACCACTTGCCCTATTGCTGCAGTCTATAGATAGGACTACTTGATAAATTAGCCAAATGTCCACTTTTCAAAGTAGGCTGATGCTGTGGAGACTGGAGAGAGTTCACAGAGAGAATTTTGGCAACTATGTCATACTGCCAAATGTTAGGTGCCATGAGTTAATCGTTCTATTTTGTATAGACTTAGTAGAAATAAGATCCCGTTGCCTTTCGTAAAGACTCAGACATAGAAACCAAACTGAAACATGATATACTTTATCTTGTTGTAATAAGATATAGAAACTAATAGCATGTTGCAGCTACATCTTCTCACTGAATCAGCAATCGTAGAAACCAAGCTGTATCTGCAAAATTCCTGGTAACAGCATCAAAACTCTACACTAACAAAGATTCGTCCAAAACGGCAACACACAACCAACAATAAAATAGAATCCCGATCATTTAATATACCAAAAAGTTCTATTTCACCAAAATTTCGAAGAAAAGAGAACAATCAACACCAAGGAACAGAATGCATAAACTCGTAACTCAGGAACCACACGGTGTATTAACCTCCTGCCCTTATTCATGGGTTTCGAGGAAAAGAAAAAAATGCTGCGCACATGCACGAGATATATCTGAATGACATTTAGCCGACCCAGATTACTGCACCACTCAAGAAACAAACTTACCCAGTCAACAATATTATCATCAAGGTAGTGTTGAGCTTTATCAATTGGCCGTCGTCCAGTTATAATCTCCAAAAGCATGACTCCGAAAGAGAAGACATCAGACTTGTCAGTCAATTTCCCAGTAAGAGCATACTCAGGAGCTAAGTACCTGCAAAAGGTAAGATGTTAATGAATGAAAAGCTATGGAGAGTTCAAAGCTAACCCGTAAACGAATTAGGATCAAATATTGATTCAATGTGCTATAATAACTGCAAACTAATATGGACAATAGAAAACGTCTTTAAGAGATAAGAAAGAGTATTACCCAAAAGTTCCCATTACTCGTGTGGACACGTGAGTATCAGTGTCATAATTCAACCTCGCAAGCCCAAAATCAGCCACCTGGAGCACAGATAACAAATGCATCTAGCAATCAACTTATCATTGAGTACAAAGGGGAAAAAAGGAGACTAACACTGCTAATGCAACCCAGCGCTAAACTGCAGCAGCAGCTACATGATTAACAACATTCAGATCACACTTGATTATCTGGGCTTTAGAAAACCAACGCAGCTGACAATAACTAAAATTCAGCACAGTCTAGGTTGAGATAAGAAATTTGAAGGAAAAAGAGCAAAACATACTTATTTTTATTTCTTCACTTTATATCGTGAATACAAATCCATAGAAGATTTTTTACATTTAGTAGTTCAACTTGACATGTAAAGGCACAATAAAGAATTCCATATTCCCGAGCACGTAACATTGAAGATAATTTCAGCTCTACATCAGGTTCCATCAATTTTCTGTTTCAAATGGCGTAATTCTTATTTGAATATTGTACTCAAACAAAATATTGACATTTCAAAGAGAGAAGCATATATAAGGTTTTCGGAGCTGCCAACCGATGTATGATCTGATGTCTATTGTTAAAATATTATCTTACTGCAATAATAATAAACAACGCTCAACAGCAGTTGATTCACTGTTATCAATCAAAGTGCCGAAGTAAACAAAGGAGAGAAAAAAGCTCAGCCTTAATTGGCAGGATATCATTGCATTAAGGATCTTTTTTTTTTTTTTGATAAGATAAGTATACTACAAAAAACAATTTACAACAGTACAGAAATCACCATACAGCAATTAAGTACACTCATTCAGTGAATCTAAAAAGTCTAAAACATCAGAGAAGTTTTCTACTGTCCTCTACTTAGACCATTGAAAGTTGAAACAGATTTTCTAAACAATTATACTTTACAACTGCTATATGTTTTCTCTTTCCATCAAAACACCTCCTATTCCTTTCCCACCATATACTCATTGCATTAAGGATTTAAGGGCAAAACTTTTCATTTAACCTCAACATTATATGTTTCTTATTTATGATGGCTGTCCCTTATAGCCAGGCATTCTCCACGTGAATAAAGCTCTTGCTTTTTAAAGTAGATCATAGTGGAAAGTAGAAAGGCATGTATTACCAGAAACACTAAAAAACAATTCCACATTGATGTATACACACAGAGATGCAGAATTGTGTACTCCACCTTTGCATCAAAATTGTCATCAATAAGAATATTGGAGGCCTTGATATCGCGATGTATGATCTTGGGATGGCCTGCCAAGACAGAAATTTCAACAGATTTAAATACTTATCAGGAATTTTCCTAACTAAAACAAGAAAGATAATATCAATTAGTAGATTTTTCTGCAACTCATGAACATACAGTCTTCGTGCAGATACGCTAATCCTCTTGCAGAGCCTAAAGCAATTCTCATCCTAGTTTCCCAGCTTAGTGGAGAATGCTCCTTGCCTGCTGTTATGTCTCCTTTTTCTTTGTATTAAAATATAGGTAAAAGAAGTATCAATATGTGAATATTAAAGAGGTAAAGTTAACAAATTCAATCATTCACAATAAAGAAACATTCACCTCTTGAGCAACAGTCATGGCAAGACATAGGTAAAAGAAGTATCAATATGTGAATATTAAAGAGGTAAAAAGTTAACAAATAAAGTTATCAAATTCAATCATTCACAATAAAGAAACATTCACCTCTTGAGCAACAGTCATGGCAAGATAGACACCAATAGTCTGGTGCATCAAGGTTGCTAGGTACTATGAAAGTCTTTTCTATTTTATAAGGGGGTACTTGAAAGTTTAAAACACACACTTGAAAATAACAAAATATAGCAGTTCCCTACCTACTTTTCCAGACGAAACTAAAAAGATCTAATGCAATTAAGCTCAACGATAAGAGATATTTTCCAGGAACTATGTAAAAAACATAATAAAGAAAAAAAAGGTGGGGAAGGAAATAAGTTGGACAACCTGGAACATATACTTCATAAAGTCTTGTTCTCAAATAACGAAATAGATTTAACAAAACGCTGAAACTCAAAGGAGTTCTCACAAAGTTATACTTCTTGGTAGTAGCTTTCCAGCTTGCCTGTTAGTGAAATATGTCAATTTCTTCTTCTACTTGCATGTTAATTTGAAGGACATTAAGGAGCATGCTTCTTCTTTCTCCTTTAGAACGCATTGATTTGGGGTGAAAAGTTATGGAGCAACAAAGAGTTGGGTATTAGTAAAAGAGGAAGAAATGAAACCTCTCCGAAAATGGAGAAAGAGAATGTAAATGATTAATTATTCCCTTCCAGGTGTACCAGACCACTTGAGGGGAAAGACGCCTAAGGCAGGAAAATCTCTGAATACCCGTTCCCTTACCCTTCACATGCCTCTCTTTAAACAGCACTAAGTGATTGGTGCTTATTTATGCACATCAAAACTTGGTTATTTGTAATAGCTGTTCATTTGCAAAATAATTTTCTCCTTCTAATTAAGCTTAAATTTAGATCAATGGTGAGGACTTCATCTGCTCCATGAAATGACTAAGAAGAACTTTTATTAAACACAAGTAAGACAGCTGAAAGATGGCAGAAATTTGGAAACCATGTTGCCCTCAGCTAAATTGTAGAAGATAAACGATCTGAGACCCAGAGAACTAACCATGCAAGTGGAACTCCAAGGTTTTGTTTGGGACAAACTCATAAACTAACAACCTCTGGACCCCTGAAATGCAGTGTCCAACCAATGAAACAAGATGCTTGTGATGAACGCGACTGATAATCTCCACCTCTGCTTGAAATTCACGCTCTCCCTGCCCACTTCCAACTTTTAGTTGCTTAATTGCAACCTCCTTCCCATCATGGAAGACTCCCTTGTATACATATCCAAAACCACCCTGACCAAGGAGGTTGGTAGCAGAGAAATTTTCGGTAGCATTTGCTAAATCTTGATAGGTAAATGTAGTTCTGGAGACACTCAAGTTGGAATCAGAAGTTGTTTGTAGAAAATGTTTGTCAGAACTCAAGTTACTGCCAGTAGAAGGTGGCAGTGGAGGAGTAGATCCATCTTCTGACGATACTTGTGAACCTAATGTAACAGCTGGTGGAGGAAAGGAATTTAGTGGTATCCTCCCCATGTTTTCTGCTGATGGAGGAGCATTTTGTTGCCATCGATGATGTTGACCTCCAAAAAAATTATCTGAGCTTAAAACAAGCAGGAAAAAAAACCATATTAGGTAATAATGATGATGATTTTGTTGTTGTTGTTGATGATGATGATAACAATAATAATAATATCATGGGAAGATTACAAACAAAGATTGATGTGGTCCCTTCTCTGACGAAAAGGCAAATTACAGACAAAACACCCCCCCCCCCCCCC